>CAEGAE010027102.1:0-21344 GCA_903067095.1 Girardinus metallicus
ATATATATATATATATATGTGTGTGGGGGGGGGGGGGGGGCAGGCGTGGGTGCGGGTAACTGTTACATTCAGGTAGGGGGTGTGAAGTACAAGAAGCTGTGCAATTGTCTTTGCAATTCTGGAAACTTTTGAGTGTAATCTTCAAACGAGACGAGACTTTGAATTGTTGTTGCTGACAACACATTCAGAACATCACTTTTAATTTGTAAAAAAAAAAAAACATCTAAATAGAAAAGGATTATTTTCCCTCTTCCTAATAAAATATCTTCTACTTTGTTAGCCGATCACATAAAATTCCAATAAAACGCACTGATGTTTGTTAAATATGAAAACATTAAAGAGGTGTAAATACTGTTGCAAGGCACTCCAATCGATATACATTTGATCAGTTTATATTTTAACAAACAGATCAGAAACAGGTTCAGAACATAGCTGAGTGAAATTCCTTGCCACCATCTGGGAAGAGTAAACACACACCCTATGACACATTTTCATTTATGACCCGTTGTTTCACTTGTTTTCCATGCAGTAATTTAAAAACCAAAATTAAAAATGATAGTACTGTCAACTCCAATTAGTTGCATTTATGGTGATTAGTTAAGCTTAATCAAAAATAGTTCAACTTTGAACAGCTGGAAAGCAACAGAGATGTTAATGATTACAGGGTGATGTGCATCTTATTTCAAAATTTTTGTTTCATTTCAATACGACTCATTATTCTGGCAGCATGTGCATTTCTTTCATCTTCTTTTTATATATTGTGTGTATTTTGTAAACCACAAAGGTCAAAATTGTACTCATGAGCATTCACATTTACATATAGTCTGACAACATATTGAGTTAAAAGCCTCTTAGGACTTTTGGTGTGTGCTTGGGATTGTTGTCCATTTGAACCACCCAATTATGTTCATAATCTGCGATGAATTTGAAGATTTTTTAGGTAATTCCTGTACCCTACTCTTCCATTTTTCTCCAATAAAACAGCCCACAGCATGACTCTTCCACCACTATATTCAACTGCTGGTACGTGATTCTTAAGTTTGAAAGGTTTGTCTTCAGTTGTCACAGGTAGCTCAGTCTGTAAAAACCTTCATTCAAAGAGAATTTAGCCTTTCAATGTGGGCACGTCCAAAGTTTAGTGCCAATTTAGAACAAGTGGCAGCTTTAAAGAGGCTGTTCACAAACAATTTTCCATTTTTTCTCAGCGTTTGTATGAGCCTGGTAAAGCTTAGATTGACTGATACTAGAGTGTCAGATATAAACAATTAAATCATGACCCCCGTCTCCCTGTCTCTTGCTCTCCTTCTTTCTCGTAAACTCATAATTATATTGTCAGAGTGAAAAAGAGCAGTTATCTGGCATCGTTATTGTCACCACAAACTCTGCTTCCACTTGGGCTGGAATGTCCGTCCTCTTGTTTTCAGCTAGTGACAGACTCATTCTGCTCTCTGCGTGATATAGTTTATGATGACAGTAAAGTCAAATTAAGTTAAGTGGCTCCTCAGAGCATAGAAATAAATCACTAGAAGCGGAGTTTGGGCTGAGAGTTTTGTGCCACGCTTTTCGTCTTCGTCCACTCGTCCTAGTCGCTCTTGCCAAGAAGCAGCAGGAAGCCCCTCTCTCTAACGCCTGGGCTGGCTCGCTGGGACTCTACAACACTACAACTCAAGTATGCATGCACACACCCCAGCAGAAGCACATAAATCACAAACACACACTAGGCCTGTAAAGCTAGTTTCTCTCAGTCACTGTCAGTCTTGTCAGAGGCACTTTATGATTGCTTATGTACTCTTCTCTTCAAAAAAAAAAAAAAAGCATTACTGAATATATGTATTTCTTTCAGGTAAATATTTAATCATTAAACAGAGTCCATGCATGTAGTTCGGGTACGAATACAGAACCTCTTGCCGTTTCCTTTCTGAACATGTTTCGTAAGAAGTGGCACTAAAATCAGAAGTGAAATTTATTGCAACTGTCCTGCTAACATGCATAGTACACACTCAACCCAGGATAGAATCTGGCCTCGACTTTCTCTATGAAAAGTGTTGCTATTCGCTAGGTTATTGGGCCTATGTGTCTGTGTTAAGACTGAGGTCACTCGGAGGTAAATACAGACCTCTTTCTATCTGTGTTTCCCTGCCCTTCAGCAAAGCGGTTAGGTCACAGGATAAGACAAAGTGAGTGTCTGTGGGAACAAACCCAGACCTGAATTTTTCTGCTTGGTGTTGCATGTATGTCTGGCAGCTTGTGTGTGCATGTATATAAGTGCAGAAGAATACATAAGTATATAAATAAAAGGGGTGCAGATTAGGGTTAGGTGGCAGGTATTGTGTCTAATCAGAGGTACAAAGGACATAATGCAAGTTTAGAAAGCAAATTTGTGGTAAGTTTGTGGAAAAGCTACAAGAACGTGTGTTCAAAATTGGATTGTTACCAATCCAGAGGTGTAATGTAAGATTTTCCAGAGGCATAAAGATCTAAAGTTGAGGCAAAGTATTAAGGAATTGTTTTCATTGTTTAAGGCAGTGGTTCAGGCTTACGTCATCTAGCCATTATCAATGAAGCGCCTCACTGTGTCTGGTGCTGATGGAGTTAGCGTTAACTTCATCACGGTGAGATCAGGCCTACTGTGACACAAACCCACTTCTTATTAATTCTTCTCTGCGTGAATCCATAACAGAACTGGAAGTCATAAATTCCCGTTTCACACATAATCCACAACTATTGTCTATTAATGCAATCATGACTTTAGAAAAGTCATGAATTTAAAGTCCGAGTTTTAAAATGTTTTGGATTATATTTATTGACCAATGGTGACCAAAAAGCACCAGAAACTATTCCTGTTGCATGCCATAGAAAGATCATATAGACACACTTGTGTTGCACTTTCAGCATTTCCCATAACCAAAACTATGCTTCACAGATTTTTTTTTCAGCATCACACATCCCTGTGCACGCACATATACATCTTATTTATGGGCCTCTGTGGACTTGAATAAATAGCCATACTGATGTTTAGTCACCTCTACTGTTCTCAGCAGTGTGAGTGTATTGGTGCATGACCTTTAGAGTGAAAACAAACATCCTCACCCTCTGACAGGCAAACCACTCAAATTTTTTCCACAAGCAAAGCAGTAATACAAAAGTGTTGATCAGGCATATTAAGCAACTGGAGCCACTTAACAGTAGGCCTCCATAAGATATGTTATTACTGTAGCTCGACCCCAGTCTGCTACAATGCTGGAATGCCGGGACCAAGTTAATGAACTGGTATTAATAATTCAGTGCTGAAGGGCTTTCTTAGGAGGAAATTAGAGCAGCGGCTTCAAGATCTTTAGTGTTTGAGATAATTATGCAACTCTATGATTGACATGGATGTTAATCATATAAATTCCTAATATTAGGTAAATTGCTGGAGTTTATTTGCACGTAGGTCTTTTTCAAGTTCCAGTTTGGAAAAAGAAGGAACACACTACACTAGTCTGAGGAATGTGGACATATAGCTCTTGCACAGGTAATACAATGACAGGACAAACTTTAAACCCAATTCCCTCATATGAATCAGTTTAATCAAATATTGTGTATGTAAAAATATCTGCCTTCTGGAAATACTGTAACTTTCTGGTTCAAAAAGTGCAACAGTGAAACTATTTTAGGGTAATCTAGACTGATAAGTTGATTGTATTGGTTTGTTTTTAGCTACGGTGGTTTTGACCAAGTACCCGAACAAACAAGATCATCACTAAGCAAGGAAGTTATCATGATGGCAATAAAATACCAGAAAGACTAAATAAAGTCTGAGATTTAAAATGATCTAGGTTACCGTATGTTGAATGTCCAGTGATAACCATACAACACGATAAACTATTTTAAGCTACAGAATAACATACATGTTGTAACGTTGTTTGTGTCCCAGAAAATTGTTTTGCTTAATGTGTGTAAAGTGGATCTTTACAGGAGGAAATTATCTTGACTGGGTGCACATGTGCTTTGCAATATGTATAAAAGGTATGCTTTAAAGTGAAGCAGCATGTGCCCACATGTATAGATGAGCAACGGCCCACACACTAGAAGAGTTGCATTCGTGTGCATGCAGACGACATTTCTTTACATGAAGCAATGTTCACAGTAGACATTTATACAGTTAGTTGTGTATGCATATTAGTCCAATATATGCTCCAAAATATGCGTTTTTCCCCTTTGACATATGTTCACAAGGCAAACACAGTCTGAAGTATATGTACACATAATAATAAAAAAAAAAAAATCATAAACCTTGATCTATGGTTGATCATGTCTGACTGGTCGAACCAGCACAGGTTACTCTTGTAAAACTTCTCTTTGTTTCCAACTGTCACATTTAAAGTACAGGAAACTGAAATACATCAAAAGTCTACACACCCTAGTAAACTGCCAGGTTTTTGTGATGTAAACAAATGAGACCAAGATAGCTAATTTGAGTAGGAATGTCACTTATAACGCGCGCAGTAGTTTTGTGAACATCGAACGGCTGCATTCAAGTTCACGTTAAGCAAGAGCTAAAATGCACCTATCGTCAGTTAAAGTTCCACTTATTAATAGCAGACCAATTTAATTTGGTTTGGAGGGTTTTTCTTGACATATTCATACTCTTCTTATCTCACAGCAAAAGTCAGGAGAAGGGTTTAAAAGAATTTGCAAGTTAAACAACAAAGCATAGTGAAGACAGACATCAAGCGGAGAGAAAACAGGAGAATCTGAATGTTCTACAACGTATTTTAAAACCCAAGTAAATGTACTTGTTTACTTGCGTTACATATTGTCATGCAGCCATTGGTGCAGGATTCTTGGAACTCAGGAAACGGAATAACTCTCACTCACAGGAAGCGAATGCTGTAGACGGTGATGAAGGCCGGGCCATGAAAGCCAGGAAGTCGCGGGGAAGAATGTCCTGTGACGTCACTCGAGTTTGAAGGCCCGGGGGAGGTTCAAATTCCTAACGTCTGTGGGAAAGAACATCTCTGTGGAAAGAGTAGCACCAGAAAATTAAATAATAATAATAATAAAAAAAACAACTGAAATACCACTTTCTCATTTCAGGAGTTCTCCGTTCTTCTCATAGCACCTGCTCGTACGATAGCACATCTCCTCAGGGTCCTATCCAAAACATATCCACCTGCTCAGTGTTACTGTTTACACTAAATCATACGCACACACACACACAAGCCTTCAATTCGTGTGCCCTAAAATCCACCTGTCTTGTTTGCTTTGGATACAACCAACTGTAAATTGAGATTAAAGCGTGGCAGTTTGTTTTTTTTAGGTCAGTGGATTTTAAATCAGTCAAAACCTCAAACGCTGTTGGGACTTGTTTTCTCACCACAGTGTTTGCCACTGCACTCAAAAGCTCACATGACTCAGGTCCTTTGATCCTTTAATGATTTTAAAGGATCAGCACCTACAGTGTGCCACACAGAAACAAAGAGCAAAGAGAAAACAAGCACATACTTTGGGAAAACTATGTACTTAAATGGCTATCACATATGTTAACTATGCAGAAACGGTACTTTGCAAAAGTATTCATCCCCCTTAACCTTTTTCCTCATGTTAAAAACACAAACTTTGGAATATTTTAATGGGATTTTATGGCAGGCCAAAACAAAAATATTAAGTAAAGACATCTTTTTTTTTTTTTTACAAATTATTTTAATTTAAGCCTGGCATGCATTTTTGTTAAGGCTCCTCTTAACTCAAGATTACAGAGTCAATATGAAACCACTTTCAGGACAATGTTCAGGGTTAGATAAATTATGTAAATGGGACTTGTCTTTGCAGTCCTTCGATATTGCTTTCTTCTTGCCCCTCTTTCACAAAAGCCTGATTTGTCTAATAGTTATTTCAGCATTTTTTTCCCACTTGAGCTGTGGATCTCTGAAGCGCCCTTAGAGTTACCACATCTGCTCCTCTGATACTCTCCTTGCTTGACTTGTTTAAATAAATAGCCACATCTTGTCCGATCTGCTGTAGTGCCATACTCTTTCCATTTTCAGATGATGGAATAACCAGCGCTCTGGGACGTTAAAAAGTTTTTAAAGCTCTTTTTACAGCGTAACCCTGCATTAAACGTTTCCACATCTTTGGTGTGTTCCTTGGTTTTCTTGATACTATTTAATAACTTATGTTCTCCAAAAAAAACATCAGAGCCATTCACAGAACAGCTGGATTTATGCTGAGATTTACCATTACATCACACATATGTGGAGTCTGTTTATTAATAAAGGGGATTTTGTAGGTATTTGGAGCACTTGTTTTTTTTATCAAGTGCTCCACATACCCTTTCTTCAAAATTATACATCATTTGTTTGTATTGGTTGACATTTGCAAAGTGTTGTGTAATACACCTCTTTTACAATGTTCACCAATGTGCCAGTCATATGCAATTTCTGAAAAAGAATCTAATTCTTATTCTTATCAGTCTGCTACATCACTTACTGAAACTGCATCTGACGCCAAAAGATTTCCCTGATGCCCAATGTAGACCACAGTAGTTTCAGCTTTGTGTTGGTTCTGTATAAAACCAACTTGGAAACAGTACCTTTAACAACCAGAGTGCAATTACAAAGCCATAAAGTCCTTTTAAACATCCTCCACAACATGTTTGAACTGCTTTCTGGTGGACTTTGTTTATCCACTCTGTTCACTCTGTGCAAATTGACATGTCTGTATCAACAGTTAAGTTTTGCAAAGATTTTTTTTTTTTAAAACAGTCGGCGGTTTCAAATCCTGCTGTGTACAGATCTACACAGATCTACAAACACCAGCTGGAGATATTAAATCGCCTAACAATGTTTAGAAATGTGGCCCCAAAGACTGTTTATAAATTCAGTTGAAAATCCGGATTATAAATGTTTCTCTGTGTGATGCACTGGGAAGCATCTGGGTTGTTTGTTTTTTTATTTTTTTAAACCTTAAAAAGCAGAGTGAAAATTAATGGCAAAACTGTTTCTCCTGCTGTTTTAAGTTTCCACGGTGAAGTTTACGTTTTCTCATACAGTTTTACATAAAGAAGCTGCAAGATAACAGTTTCAGAGTCTTCTTGTTGGGAAAACACTCCTGATCTAGAGGCCCTCTGTATCTGGCCTGCTGTTGGGGCGCAAAGAAGTGGATTATCAAGATTTTAAGTCTTAAAAGTAAACTAGGTTTTATTAAAGTTTGTAATAAATTTAATAAAATGAATAGTGGAAATCGGGCAATGCAGTTGAGTAAACTAACTTTTAGTCCATCAGACATTTTCTTGTTTTAAAAGTAATGCCATCAACATTAACTGAAATGAATCATATATAGTCTGGATGTTCAAAGGGCATGACATATTGTCTGCCAATTTTACATAAAAAAAACAACAAATAAAGGAAACTAATACCAAAAAACCAAGCGAAGATTCAGATTTTGTGTGTCCTTAATAACCTCACATGAGTTAATAGCGTTAAACATGATAATCTTAGAAAGGATTTATAGAGACTGAAATGCATAAAGCTGAGCATTGGTATCCAAAGGTTTTGCTTAAATTCCAAACTTACAATTCGGGGTGTTTTTTTTCCCTCTGCTAAACAATTAAATACGCACCAGATGTTTTAATGAAACAAACAAAGCAACTTGATTTGTGGAGAAAAGATTTAAGTAAAATCATTGTCATGGTAACCGAGACATTTTCAAGTAAAAGCTACTTTTTTGGAGTCCTGAAGACTTTAGGTAATTTCGAAATTTAAAAATCAAGAGTTCACCATTTGGCACATGGGTAGGGGGGTTCAATGGACAGATGGACAGATAAAACAAAGGCCACATAAAGTTTGAAGCAGGGAAATGTTCCTGCTTTTGAACACAAAACCTCACAAAAAAATCATCACAGTGACAATGAAAACACTTGTGTTTATGATCATGTTTGTAAAGTTACCATGACAGTGAGCTGTGGGATTGAGAACATTGTAAGTGCACACACTGCTGGCATATGATAGAAATCAAGATCCACCTGGCACAAACCCACAAGACGTGTTACACAGTTAAATGCACGCACACACACTCATGCACACCGCAAGCATGTCTAACATTTGTCAAGGGGTATTATGATCATATTTCAGTATTTAAAATACGTCAGCCTCTTTCATAACTTGCTCCTGCAGGATGACTGACAGAGAAGAACCAGGTGTTTATGGACTCTTTTTCACACACACACACCCACCCCTACGCACAAACACAAGATAAAAGCATCAAAAGTTGATAAATTCAGTAAAATTATGACATACTATCAACTTTTACTCCAACAAAAGAGAACGTAAAACATGAATTCAGTGCTTTAAAGTTTAAAAGGCAAGAAAACAGAATTCCACATAAGGCATCAGTTTAAAGTGTCTGTTGTCAAAAGTAGTTCCTAAAATGGGCCAAAAAAGTTTTTAAAAGATCATCAGATTAAGTTCCTCTGTCTTTATAGACACATGCACACAGAATGGGTTAAGTTAATCACTACCCAATGTTCTAAATAACATGAACCCACTCTAGGAGCAAATTACATTAACATTGTTTCTATAACTTATGTAACATCGTAGTCGTAGTGTTGGATGAAAATGCAGTGACGACAAGGTGTGGCTGCTTCACGCTGGAGAGCAAAGACTTGTGGCACTGAGTCAGTCTATGACTCTGCCTTTGTGCCCTTGTGCTTTGGTTGGACTACAAATGTTTGTTGATCTTTGATGAGGTTTCCTCTGCTTGCATGTCCAAGAGTTATTTAAACAGTCATTCCCTTCTTACTCGTGAATCGCTATTAAAATTTGCATAAAGTGGATATCATAAAAAGTTGTAGGCGCTTAACAACAAAATTACACAAATTAAGTAGAATTGTTATTAGAAGTTACATAAATTAAATTGTTTGTGCTTGAACAGCTTAATTGATGTGTTTCTGGGGCAGAAAAGTGATTTAATAATAATAAAAGACCAAAACTTTCAACAAGAATGAGGTACACAGGACAGGGAACAATGTAGAATATAACAGAAGAAACCAACAATGAACAATGGAAACCAAGGAGCTTCTTAAGAAGAGAGGAGGCGTCATCAGTGGCATGGAAATCAGGCGAGCGCATCAAGAGAACGAGGAACAGCTGAGGGAGAGTACTGAACAGGGGGACGGAGAGAAAGAGACTAATAAAAACAGAAAACACAAAGGAAACCAAGCCAAAAAACACAATACAGACTGCAAATCTAACACCAATGTTAAGAGAGTAAATTAAAATGCACAACAGAGCACAATAAATAAGAAGCTGAACACCAGAGGGACAGACTAAAAAAGCTGTCACTTGAGAAACATAGTTAACTTTTCTTTTAGCTTTCATAGCTTTCAAATTTTGAAATATTGTTGTTTGCAATGATATTTTAATGTATGTGTTTGTTGATAATTAGATATAATTTATACAATCATTTTTATGTGTCATTATTTATTGTTATTCTTTTTTTATTGCTGTAAGAATATGACATCTGTTGTACAAATTATACATCACAAATTGATCTTACTGAGTCTTAATCCTGATTAATACTCAGATTGGTTTTATTGAAATGTTGTTTTTATGTCCAAATTTTTCTTGTTCAAGACTGAGCTAAGTTGACTTATTAGTCAGCATACATCTTGATAAACAGATAATATTCGGAGACCGATCATAAAGTAAAGCAGCATTGAGCGACGCAGTTGTTATGTAATCTGTAAACGACAGGGCTGCCCAAGGAAGGCAGAAAGCAGCCAGCCGGGTGAGGAACTGAAATAGGAAACTCAGTCATATCATGTGGCCCAAGTTGGAAAGGGCATCAGCTGATATCAGATCAGAGCCAAGCTTCCTCTGCTCCTCTCAGATGGCAGATGGAGGCCCAGGTGGAAAAGAGAACACGCTCTAGAAGTTCAAGTTAGAAATCGATGCGCGGGTTAGCAGAAGGTTCCCTGTGTTCTTTCCCGAGTCCAGTCGCCGTAAAAATCGGACTCTGTTTTTTCTCCGTGTGGGGGGTGAGTGTTTCTTTAAGTGAGTCTGTCTGTTGGGAGTCCGCCTCACTGCTGGGGGTTTGACACAAAAGGTCACCGAAGGTCGGCAAGTTCACGATTTATTTATTGTTTTTATTTCTCACACATACCCAAAAATAAAATGGAAATAAAAGTTTTGCGAATTTAAAGCTGCCTTTTAATGAATCTGTAATTACTGTAGAACATTTAACTTTAGATTTGTTGAGTTTATAAACCTGACTTTATGGTTTTGTCATTTAAAAAGTTAATGTTAATCTATGATTTTCTTTTGTGAACAATTTGGAGTTACATTCCATAGAAAACTCTGAAGAGTTGCAGGGGTGCGCTGTATTCTCTGAGTGCTCACAAATACTTGCTATGGTATATGTTAGTGTTTCATTTTCAATGCTGGCACACAGCAATATAAAAGCCAAGTAGGTTTTTCGGTGTTACTGACTTATGTTGGAAACACGAGAGGATAACTCATCTGTTACTTCCTTTCTTACTTCAAAATAAGAGTCTCAATCATAGATTTAGCGTATCTGCTTTTATGTTTTGGGTTGGTTATAATAGCCTAAGTTAACATCACCCGACAATGTAACATCTTGACAGCAACTAAATAGAACTAAACAAGACAGACTTCACTTTGTCAAGAAACATTCAGAGTGTTTTTAAAAAAGTTAAAGAAAACAATCACAAGATCTCATTCCATAAGATGTGGTTACATGCCTAATGTTTATGTTTATGCTTCTCTACATCTGTCTTTCAAAAGAGACCAAACCAATTAATTGCAATGGTATGAAAAAAATAGTTTCAACCTTAGAGATTTCTTCAATTTTTGCCTTCTAGTTACACTGATATTACATTTTTTTATGTCAGGTGAAACCAACTTGAGTAAACACACAGTGTAGTTTATTAAAATTTTTCAAAAGGAAAAAAAAACTATCCAAACCAACTTATTAAGGACTAAAAAATTGAGGGCTCAAATGCAGAAACCAGCCAATGTTTAAAAGAAACCAAGGTTTTGAACTGACCAAGTCAAAGTCTGGACTAATCTAGTTCAGATTCTGTGGCATGATCATAGAAAGACTTTAAATGATCAAAAGCCCTACAATGGGGGTGAATTGCAATAATTCTTCAAAAAAGTGTGGGGGAAAAATTCCTCCATGGCAATGGAAGACTGACTTGTTGCTATTTAGTACAACTGATAACAATTGTTACAACCAAGGGTTGCACAAAAAGTCATTGGGTTTGGGGATAATAAACGATTTCACATGATCTCACATTGGTTTGGGTTGTTTTTGTTTTATTAATAATAATAATTTAAAAACTACATCTTGTATTTACCAACATTTGTTTTCATATCACTCTAGTTTAACTTGTTTTAAAGCATAAAAAAAGTAATTGGACGTTCTGTCAGGCAGTTATACTTTCACAAAAATAAACTTCTTTGAGGTGAATAAAAACAGAACTGAAGCGGGGGTCGTTTCCTCAAATGCATGCGCCATTTTAACACTGCCAGCAGTTTTGCTAATTATAAGGCAGCAAGCAGTGAGATGCTTTAGCTACGGACCAAAGGTCAGGGGTGAATAGCTCTTAGCCTTCTGCATGTTTGTAAAGTGGTCTTAAATCATGTGTATATTCTTGCATGTGTGTGGTGAAATGAATGTGGCCCCTTCCTTGCCTTTTTCAATGTCAACGTGAGGGCTAGAGGTTATCTCAACAATCCCCAAATTACGCAAAATGACAGACACAAAAAAAAGCAGAAAACACATGGCCTCTTGTAAGCTGCTGCTGAATTATTTGAGATAGCAATCACGTTTTCTAATTCTTTTTATTAAAAGCAAATGTTGGAATTTACTGGAAGATCAGTGTCAAGTGTTGAATCTTTTCTATACTTTTTTCCAGGAGCCCCACTCGTGTCTCTGACGCTGTATCTATCTGCTTCCCTTCAAACCGTCTCTTCCTTTTTCTGTCGTCTGTTTCTCGTCATCTGCTTTTCTGTTTTCCTCCTACTCCCTTAACCAAAAGGGCCGTTACGTAAAAACCAAAGAGAAAGACGAAGCCTTCAGGCAAAAAGAGCACATGGGGGAAAAAATTAAATATAGTCAAATATACCGGCATGGAGACAAAGAGACAGTGAAAATAAGATACAGTACATAAAGAGCAACAGAGTACCAGAGATCCACTCCTAGTCGATGTTCTCTTCCCATTGGCTGTTACGCTGTCCAACTAGAGTCCAGGGGAGGAACACTTCCTGTCTAAGCATGCAGAGAGCAGGACGTGCTCCCATGTGGATCTGTGTGTATTTGCACCACAGAATATTTCTGTATAGTCCTCATTCAAGTACGCATCATCAGTATGCGAAATGTTGACGTGTGCGTATAGGGGAGCTTCAGGTACAGATCGTGTACATTTTGTGATATGGCCCTGAGCCCAGGTATGAGAGTTTTACAAGGACTTTTTGGATGAGTGAGAAAGTAAGTTTTATACAAATGGCAACCTCAGAAACTAAACAGGGAAAGGGCAGCTCTCTGTGTCAAAGTGCAGTTTACTTTCAGCTCTCAGTTACACACACAAACATGTACATATTTATATAACTCCACAAGCTGTGGTCGCCTTTTCAAACTTTGGTTCTCTACCAGAGACCTGTTACTTGGAGTATTCCTAACTGGAAAGAGCTCTCCAACATTGTTCCTGGAATCCACTGGAGCCTCTCTCCCAGTCCGTGGGTCATAACCCGATGACAGCATGATCACTGTGACCTTGGCTTTCTGAAACCTCTCCATTTCCTCTTTGAGCCTCTGGTATTTCTCAAGTTTCCCATGTTCCTTCTTCTTGATTTGCTGTCACTTAGGAGCTCTAAGTCAAACATCACCACAATCTCCAGTTCGTTAGCTGTGTTACCACTCTGTATGCACTGCACCTTGTTAGTAAATGCCAACAGCAATTTTTAAATTCAAAAGCAAGATTTGTGTGATTGATCTCAGCCAATGCCCAGTCAACATTTACATGTGGAACCAATAGAATAGGAACTGAAAAATGGCCACCAGGTGCGACTAGAATTATGTTACTATATTCCATCGTGTTGATTCTGTGTACGTTTCAAAAGGCAAAACAATTCTAGTAAAATGCCAAAATGCAAGCACACAACACGCACACAAACGTACGCACATTAGCACATAACTTACTTAAATCTATACGGTGCCCACTTGATTGACCATCTATGAACAAAGGTGAAGCTTGAACTGGATACTTCTAGACCCAAAAAGCCCCAAACTAATAGATTTCCAAATATCATCATGCTGGCAGACATTCTGGAACAATATTACCCCAGAACTTTGACCCATTCAATTTGTTGTGCTACAAATAAACATCCACCAAAATTATAACTTATTATGGTTACCTTGCATATAAAACTACAATTTTCATGTTAAAAATTAGCATTATCATACTAAAACTAGTATGAGTTCGTGAAGGGTAATTATTGTAACTGAATAGCATTTAGAAATTATTACTGCGGATCTGTATTTTTTTTCGTAATTCAATTATTCACATGGTATTAAATATGAAAAAAATGGCTCTGAAATAGTGATATTATAAATGCAAATTATTTTGTTTACCTTTACCCCACTGTACGGTACTTTTTTATTTTTTGCTTTATATTTCTTGTGTAAATTGGCTTACTTTGATTGCCCGTCAACGTTGCCGCTGTTGTACAGAAATGTCTCCAATGTGGGATAATAAAGCTGAATTTCTTCTTCTTCTCCCCCTTGATTAGCATTGCAGCCTCACACCAGGAAGGTCCTAAATCTTCCCGTGAGGCCTCTGCTTGTTTTTTTTCTATAAATGTGTTGTCTTTCTAATAGTAGTCCACTTTAACAATTATCTGTAAGAATCAGCATGTTCTACGGCATGACCATAGGACAGTCTTTTTCTTTTAGATTAACACAGGCTGAAACAATGCTTGTTTTGATTCTCCATATGCATTCCTTCATCATATGGTTTTCAGCAGGGAGATCGACATGATAAATGCTCCTTTAAGAAGCTTGTATGATAGAAATCCTCCCTCAAAGCCAGGTCACATTCCATTCGGGAGGCTGAAGTAAATGTGAGAGCTCGACGGTCAGTAATGACGCATGTGCTGATCCATAAAGGCTTTGCAAGTCCTGAGTAGCTTTTATTCTGCGCGGACATGATCCACCGAGTATTTTTCCATCTCTTGTGGCATCTGATGACGAGTGAGAAGAAATAATAATAGCTCAAGTGCTTCAAGCAATGTACAAAAAAGATAATAAAGGAAAAGAACCACTTTTAGATCATTTTAAGATGCAGAGATACAGCCAGAGCAAGTATTCATTATTTTCACTCGTACTTTTTAGATGAAGCCTTTGCCGACCTCCTGCAGCAACATCCTTACTGCTGTAAATATTGACCCATTTCTCTCCATCCTGTCGAGAAAAACAGAGGCTGAACTACCAATTTATGAGCACGTTTTTCTAAATGAAGATAAGTGCAGATTAAGCATGATAAATGCATGCTTGCAAGTCTTACACTAAGTGAACGCACATGGCTTGTAAAAGTGCAGTGTTTTGGTTGTGATGTGTGTGTATTTTGGCAGCATGCCCAAGGCTGATGTTGATAAAGTGTGACCACGCGTCCCCAAACGAGGAAAAGATGGACGCATGCCAGTATACATAAATGCCATTTTCTGAAAAATAGCTATTTCGAACGCTGGCTTTTTGAATCCCTTCCTCACTTCTTTGCTCCAAACCCAGTTGTTTCTCTCATACTTTCAGAAAAAAAAAGAAAAACTAAAAACCACGGTACTTGCATTTATATGGCTTTGACAGAGCTGATTCTAGGAACTGCTGAATAGTTTCTTGGAGATTTACCCAGGCTGGACCAAACCTGTTCTGTAGCACAGGCTCTGTGTGGGGAGTTAGATAAAAACCTTTAGCACAAAACAAATTTGAAACCTTAAACAAGTTGATATGTTTTAGATTACCCACTGAGAATACTTAACGTCTTGATCAAATACGCACAAACTTTATGTTTTTTGGTTTTGGCATTTGACATGTTAGTAGCTCGAAACCTACTTTGACCAGTCACAGAACTCCCAAATATTCGTGTAAGTGAAACATTTGATGTCAAAGTGCGCCTGGAAAATCAAATCACAGCTTTAATGCAGCAGGAAGTGTGCCAAGAGTGAAAGTAGTGTAGCTGTGGTGTTGCAATACTGAAAGGAAGAAACCACATCAGATGATCTCTGCTTGGCAGAAGCCATGTGTTTACATCCTGCGTACTGCTCGTTTCCCTTTTGTTTGCCGGTACTGGAAGGCTGCCCTGCGAATATTTCAAAAAGGAGTGTAGAGGAATGTCTTTTCAGTAAAAAGATCCTGCCTCCAAAGTCACCAAGATATTAAAAATAATAAAGCTTTTAGGACTAAGTGAGTTTTGATGTGTTTGCTGTCATGTTGAAAGAGATTTTCCGTTCTTTCTGCATTTGAAAATGGTGCAAATTAATACTTAGAATCAGATCCCACTGCTATTTTGAGTTAAGTGTTTGTTAGATGTTATCTAGCAAACCAAAACAACAAAACTAATGGTCAAGGCCAGATGAGCACGAATCAGTCTCCTTTCTGGTAAAGCACACAACCTTCAGATGAAGTCAGGAATCTTCTCAGCGTACCGGGGCATGCTGCCTCGCTTTTACCTTTTGTACAACAGAAGGAAGTATGTTGACATATTTCTGACTCAACAGCTACAACAAAATATGCCCCATAAACTGGAATATGGCAGCCCCTAAATTCAATTTCAATGCCATCCAATACCACAATAACAAAAACAGAGAGATTTCCACATTATGTTGCCCTGACAAAAAGCTACGAAGCTTTGATGACATACAAATATACATTTGAGGTTTGTTCCGTATGGTGTGTTGGTTTGCGGTAGCAGGAATGAAAACAAAAAGAAAAAGACAACAGTAGATGCTGCTTGTTGATTTAAAGTTTTGCAATTTTGTTCTAAATTAACAGAGAAAATGCAGAGATTACAGTTCCCTGAAAAGTACACAAGACAAAAAGAGTACAAGGAGATTTAACTGTGTTAAACAACTACAGTACATCCAGAATGTCAGCCCCAAAGTTTATTTTGGCACAGAAACATACATTACAGCACAATGAGGTCATAAAGTACAGTGTGTCCTGAGTCTGTATATGATCATCTTTATGTATGTGATCCATGCCTTCCTTTAGCTGTCCCAGCGGCCCGAAGAAAAATACACTTACGATTTACGCTGCACTGACTCTACTTTAGGTACAAATAATCCAGTCATGGTCTAAGATCTACAGCTCAGTCTTTACTACCTATCATATGAACCTACTGTTCAGTCTCAGAAGAAACAGGGGACATCACATCCACAGGGTCCCTGCCCTCAACATGTGCTGTGTGTCACAAACCGAAGGCTTATGTAAGGGTGTATTATGTTTTCTTTTCTTGTCATCTCAATGAGCTGCTTGTAAATACTCAAGCAGATATCTTTTCGCACTGTCTGTTTATAAAACTTTCCAGCTTTCCCATGAAATTATTCTCCCAGGGAGGTAGGAATATTTGCGTTACCGCACTGCAGCTTGACTAAAGTGCAGAAAGTCACTCGTTTTGTTTTGCCCCAGCCTGTATTTTAACAATGGCAGTTGACAGAGATGGAAACTCTTGCTTTTTTAACTAGGGCAAATCGTTTCAGGCAAAATGAAATGGTCTTAGAACAGAAAATCTCATGTACAACACAAAGTATTCAGCTCTTAAAATCCACACTTTCTGCATCCTCAGAACAGATCTATCCTGCTGCTTTTACTCAAACGCAGATTTTGTGTGGTCATGTCTGCTTTTAATAGTCTATTAAACTTAGCTAAATACAGCAAGTGCTTTTGAATAAACAGTGACCCAATTCCTATTGTATTGCTGAGAATAGACTCAATAATTTCATACAGCCTTAAAGAATTTGCAGACTGGATGCTTTTCTTTTAAGATGGGAAATATTAAATACCTTTTTAAGCTCTGGATCTACTTTGTTTAAATAAAATAAATAAAAATATTGTAGGCTTATTTTATTGTTGCTCAGGTCAAAAATAAAAATTTTAACTTTTTTGTAATTTTAATTTGAAAATAAATTATATATTTTTTATCTGGTCTATCAGTACTTTTGACTGAGTGATTCTGAATCATTTGAAAAATGTTTGGACTTAGTGGGGTCGGCTGCACTTTTTCAATTTTGACATATTATCTTCGGAAGGAAATGTAAACACGGGCATACGTGTTATTTTAGCTCTTTGGGCTCTGCTGCCCTCTAGTGGTTGTATTGAATTTTTCCATGAAGTTGAAAAGTAAACATTTGATTACGTTGGACTTTTTCCACTGGTCTGCACCTTTTATTTGCTCCATTTATATTTTATGATATATTCTCAAATTTTACTGCTGTACATTCTCTACTTTTATGTCTCATTTAAAGGACTCCAACCAAAACTATTATAAGTATTAACTACTACTTTGGTAATAAATGACTCATCTTCACTTGTTTGTGTTTCAGGGAGTTTCCACACCTAATTTGAACATGAACCTGTATGCTACCAAGAAGACAGCAGCTGAAGGCATGCTAGACATTGCTCTGTTCCTGGCTAACATCACGCACATGAAGACCGTCATTGAACAAGGAGCAGGATACAGGTATGCCGCTGTAGGTGTTTCTTAGGAAACCACACTCATTGTTGTATCAACAGTGCATTTTGCAAACTCGTTTGTCACATTTTAATTTTCAGGTACTACGCTGCTGTCCTGACGCTCATATCCTTCTCCCTGGCTCTTCAGATAGTTGCCGGCGTTTTGATTATCATAATAGGTGAGCGTTAGGAAAATAAGTAATTCTGACTTCAGTTTCAGATCTCTTTTTTTGTTGTTTTGCTAACCATATTAACACATTAATTCATTTACACGCCATCTTTTTTTAAAGCAAATTCTGGTACAACGTGTCTGTGTTCCAAGTGTTTTCTTGCATTTTGTTAGTTTTTGTATGCGTTGATCAATGTGTGTTGCAGCCCGACGGGACTTAAATGAAGAGGCCAACCAGAAACACCTGGACAGCTTGAACAACAAGGCAACACTCGCTATCTTCCTCATCTTCATCACCAACATCTTTATTTCTATTCTTGGGATGGAGCGCACCGGCCTATTTGCCAGGATGCACTTCTGACTCTCTATTTTGGCCGAATGATTTTTATTTCTAACACATCTGATCAGACCGGTGGACACACAAATTGGTATAACTTACTGTCCTACTCACCGAATAACACGCTTTTTATTTCATCAAGTGTGAATGGACTGGGCCAAAGGACCAACAAGTTGTGTGACTGTCTCCATTTTGTTGTCTGTCTGTGCATGTGTCTCTGTCGCCTGAATGTGCTACTGATGTGTGTGAACGTGTGTGTCTGCACAGCTCGTTTTGAGCTGACACTCCTCCCCTCATGCCGACGATGTTTGAACTTCCTGAACAATCTGGTCACTGGCATTATCTTCCTCACCCTCCTTATAAACATCATCAAAGCCGCATTTGGCACACAACGCAGCTGCCTTCTCCGGTGGCTATTTCATCGCTTTATCTTATGAGTCACACTTAGCTAATGTACAGTAAGTGCATTGATTCATAGACATAACATTGCATTTAAATTTCCAAAGGGAAAATTTTATAAAAACCCCTATTGTTTGTGTATTTACTCAGACTAACAACATGTGGGATGTTCAGGGTGCTTTTTCCTACTGACAGCGATTGGTTGTCAGCGACAACTGACTCTGATTGGTTGTTTCTGACCAGGAGCAGTGCATTTCTGCAGATGACAGTAGAACCACATGGAGGAGGCAGAGAAGATTGATGATGTGTTTTTTTCCACAGATTACGTGTCTCGTGTTATACTGTCACAACATAGTGGGTGCAGTAGTTTTAACAAAGAACTAAAACCACATTGTTTATAAAAGTTACATACAACAGCTTTATAGTTCATAGAAGCAAAACAAGTTGCCAACTCACATCTTACAAATAGCTTTAGCTACATACCTAAAAAAAATCTAATTAAAAAGGCATTAAAAAAATGTCTTGCTGAAATAAAACCCATGGTTTACAATGTGTCACTACAACCAGTAGGTGACTAACTTAGCATAGAGCAAAACTAGTTTTTAAGCTATGCTAACAAGGTATTAGCTTTTGATGGGTATTGAACATATAAAGTTATTATTAATAAAAGTAGTATTATCCATGTATTATGAATAGATGGATGGATATTAGCAGTAGATGGTTATCTAGCTTAGCACAGAGGAAACATTGAATTTAAAAACAATGCACTTTAGCAAAATAGCAGTGGGCTATTTTGCTAAAGTAGCAAAATAGCCCACTATTTTCAACCAAAGTAATGGTTGATTCTTAACCATTACTTAAGAATCAAAGTAAAATGACCAAACATCAAACTCATTAAAGCTGCTCTCATAAATCTGAGACTTTAAACAGATAATGGTGTAAAAAATGCTGTATAAAATGCCGTTCTATTCTTAGAAGTTAAAGGTAACAGATATAAGGCAGAAAGCTGACATAAGCCTATTCTGAAATATGATTAATTTAACTTTTCCAGTTCAAGACAAGTTTGAGCTTTACATCAAGGTTTTGCTGTCAAAAGAAGTCTTCTTTTTTTCCCAGTTAAAATATAAATTAGACAACACGGAGGCTGGAGGGGTGTATGACTGAATTGTATGAATGCATGGAAAGGACAATAGTGAGACTGTAAGCAGCAGCCGTATGCGTGCGTGTGTGTTTGATGGTAATGTGGGAAATTGTTTGTTGTGTCTGAATGTGCACGCGTGTGTGTGTGTGTTTGTATGTTGTAGCCCGCAGGGACCTGAATGTGGTGTCCAATCAGAAGCGACTCGACTACCTGAACAACGTCACCACGGGCGTCATCTTTGTCACCACTGTGATCAACTTCTTCGTTAGTTTCTTTGGCTCCAAGAGGACTGGCTTCTTCCGCTGGTTGCTGGCTAGACTTCACTTCTGACACAGACAAGGCCGCAGACGCCATCTGATATACACTGACATAGCTCAAAGATCAGGACAAATTCAATTCAACTACAATTAACAGCTCGATCTGAGGCAAAATTAAGGCAAATAAATGGACTCTTTGTAAAGAGACTCAAATTATAATCTAACTAAAATTTTGCCTGTTTGTTTCTTTTGTGGGGCTATGATTTTTAGACTTTTATACAAATGTTGGGTGTTTTCTGTCTTGCTTGTTGTTTAATGAATTTCAGTAAACATTTTTACTCCATATTTGTACTTAACTTAAAAACTGCTTAAAAACTGCTTTTGAGGTTCAGTTTCAGTGAGAAATCAGGGTCGATGACTGTAAGCTTTCACCTTCAGGAACTTGAATAAATCCAGTGATTTGAAGAAAACTTGGGCTGTGCCTGTTTAGTTTTTACAAAGAAGTTAAATATAAATGAATGTCTAGAAGTATTAAAGTAGGCATGATGACATCAAGTTACTTTTTTATGTATTATTTTTATTGTTATTGATATATGAGGGACAGTATGATACAGACTTTCTTTTTGTTTGTTGTGCACTTGTGCTTTTGTGTGACACAGGCTGTCGGGATCTGAACAACTCTACTCTGCAAAGACGTCTGGACTACTTGAACAATGTAACAACCATCATAGTCTTCATCACAACAGTCCTCAACTGCTTCGTCAGCACGTTTGGCATGCAGCGGACTGGATACTTCCCATGGCTAATGATGCGCATTCATTAATGCACACATCAGCTCTACAGCAGCTTATGACATAATTTTTTTGCAAATTGGTAACTTTACTGTGTAACTTTGCAATAACAAACCTCGAGAGAAGGTGGTTTGGGAGGGAGAGGCGCTATGCAGCAGTGTCTATTTATCAATTAGCCTAATAATTAATTAATTATAGGCATTTTTTCTCGTATTGAGAGTGAATACTAGAGAAATCCAGACAGGACAACTCCAAACCTCTACGCTACAGATAACTGTGCAAAAAAAGAAAGACAAATGCACATATACTAATTCTGTTGCTGATTATTTCTTTCCAGACACATTCCATCTTCCTCTCTTCATGAAGGAAAAGTTGAATGAATATAGCTGATCTCTTAATTTCAGTTGCATCAACAACACCTTTTCTGTTTATATATATATATGCACATATATCAATGCAGATAGATATATCTCCATGTGTATCTATATATATATATATATATATAGATACACATGGAGAT
>CAEGAE010027115.1:0-15067 GCA_903067095.1 Girardinus metallicus
TTTTTCAAAGTGTTTATTTCTGCCTCGGTTTGTCTCAGAAGGGCGAGGTTTGTCACGCTTTGCTGTCTCTTGTCGACAGGCTGCCATATAAAAGTGTCCATTATGACACTTTTATATGGCAGCCTAGAGCCCCCCCCTTTTGATTGACACAGCATTCGATCAATAATGTTATGAAATGGCTTTTTCCGAGTCAATAATATCCAGGGAGCGACTTGAGCTCGTTTTGACATGACTATATTCTTTCTGGAATATTTCTGACTGGTCAACTCGGAGACTAAAGCCACCAATGTGTAGCCAACACATGTGCAATTTGCCTTGTTAAAATTACAAACTATAGTGTATTTTAATTAGATTTTATGTCAAATAACAACACACAATAAAGCGTAAGAGGAAAAATGATACATGTTTTTGTTTTTCAATATTTTAGAGAAGCACCCTATGTTGTAATTTCAGCTGCAAGCCATGTGCGGTATGTCTCTTCGGGAGTTGCACAAGTACTGACTGAAATGCTTTTCCATTACGTTTTGGATTGATCTCAGCTTTTCAGGTCTGAACTTTGACCGGGCCGTTCTAACGCACAAATATTCTTCCATCTAAACCGGGGCTGGACCTCAAGAGCTGCCGTCACTGCAACTTTTAGATGCGTCCTGCATGTATTAATGAAAGCCAGTCGCTTCATAAACGTTTCACCTCCTCGTTTGCCAGGCCGCGGTCCGCAGAGCCACAGTGCAGCGCAAGTTCAGCCCCGTGTTGGTCGGCACGGCGCTGAAGAACAAAGGCGTCCAGCCTCTCCTGGACGCCGTCCTGGATTACCTGCCGAACCCCAGCGAAGTCAAGAACTACGCCATCCTCAATGAAGAGTGAGCGCTTCAAAGCTTGTCTCGTCAAAGTTGATGTCATGAACATGTGGCCAAAAAGTTTTAAGCTAATTTCAAGAGACCTGCTTCATTTTTGATGCTGACAATATTTTGGTTTACACAAAAAGTTATTTCTCTAAAAGCAAAAGCTACCAGAGTGAAACTTATTAGCTCCCTTAAAGCTAAATGTCATCTGATAACAGTTTGCTGAAGTTAAGTGCCTATTTTTAAAAAAAAGTTATTGCATTTTTATGTATTTCTAATATTATGTAAAATAAGCATAAGTTGTTAAATGAAACATCTGCAGAATATTCTAATCTTTTTATCCAATTAATCAATGAATCATCAGAATAATCAACGACAAAAATAATAATTAGCAGCCTTAGTTTTAACTTATTATTGCAGGTTTTGATGAAATTGGTGCCCAACAGAGATGAATAAAAAGCTTGGTTTTTAAGAAGACTATTAATACTGAATGTTGTTTGTCTTTTTTGTGGTGTGATATATGGTGTGTGCAGAAAAATATAAATCATGCTTTCTAAAATAAACCAGCATGTTTCGCAAAAAAAAATTCCTCTTAAGAAGGCATTTGGGTAATTAAATAAAAACCTCTGCATTGATTTTCTTCTCTGCGTTTTAGGGATTCAACAGAGAGGTCAAAGATTGAAATGGACCCGACCAGAGATGCCTCAAACCCTTACGTTGGCCTTGCCTTTAAACTGGAGGTATGAACTTGTCTTTTTTTTGTTTTCATTTTCTGTTTTTTTTTTTTCAAAGTGTTTATTTCTGCCTCGGTTTGTCTCAGAAGGGCGAGGTTTGTCACGCTTTGCTGTCTCTTGTCGACAGGCTGGGAGGTTCGGTCAGCTGACCTACGTCCGTGTTTACCAGGGCTGCCTGAAGAAAGGAGAGTACATCTACAACACGCGCACGGGCAAAAAAGTCAGAGTTCAGAGGCTGGTGCGCCTCCACGCCGATCAGATGGAGGTGAGGGCGAGTGGCCTGCAGGTCGTCACGGGTCACCGTTTATCTCCATCTGCAGCGTGCAGATTGAAAACTAGAGAAGTGCATGACTGGCCAGAGGACTGAAGTTCCTCTTCTGGCTTTAGTCAAGTGTGCAGATAAGAACCACATCCTCCATGACAACAGAGCAACGTTTCCATCCGCCTCACAACCGAAGCAAAACACAAAAGCTATGAAAGTATATTTATTAATAAGTAATAAATGTAATGGAGCAAATTTAACCAGACTTCTTCCTCTGTCTGGTTGTGGTGTTTAAGGACGTGGATGAGGTTTATGCAGGAGATATCTGCGCTCTGTTTGGGATCGACTGTGCCAGCGGAGACACTTTCACATCCAGGACCAGCTCCAACCTCTCCATGGTGAGCCGCCTGAACGTCCTGCGCCATCAAACTGCAGGAAACTGATGTATTTTGATGTGTTGTTTGTACTAATTTGTTGTCCTGATGCTCACACAGGAGTCCATTCACATCCCAGAGCCCGTCATTTCCATGTCAATTAGGCCATCAAATAAGGTAAAAGGGTTTCATTAAAAAAAAAAAAAAAACTGAAATAAGTGCTAATAAAGGATTGTCTCTAAATGTCTTCTTTCTTTCTCTCTATACCAGAACGACTTGGACAAATTCTCTAAAGGCATCAACCGTTTCACCAGAGAGGACCCCACTTTCAGAGTAACGTTTGACACCGAGAGCAAAGAAACCATCATCTCAGGCATGGGCGAGCTGCATCTGGAGATCTACTCCCAGGTACACCATCATCCTTATTCAGCTGCTTGTACTCTCATTTTGTTCTCCAGTTGTTGCTAATTGGATGTAAATTCAACAGCCAAGGATTCAGGACTAATGTCACTAAGGCTACGTTCACACAGCAGGCAAATGTGACCCAAATCCGCTTTTTTTTTTTCTTTTTCTTTTTTTGCCCATAAGCAACTTATAGGTGACTTTTTCGCCGTAGTCTGTTTGGTCCAGTTTCAATCTTTTTACCCATAAAAAAAAATCCAATCTGTGCCACTTCAGTATGATGAACTAATTCAGATTCATATCAAAGAGTCTGCAGTCTGCAGATGTTGCATTCTGTCCAGCTTTTATGTCATTGATGTGAGCCATGCATTGTAATTCTGCACCAGAAAAAGCTGGACGCTGTACATCAGGATGCAAACAGTGGCTGAAAATTATGATTACAAACTTATGAAGAAGTCGGTGTCAGTGAAACGCATCACATCACAACCAGACCATCTGACTACACATCCAAACAGACTTCTGTACAGTGTCAGTTCTCCATAATCCAAAAATCAGCCTTCTTCTATGGTCTTGAATTTTGTTTTTATTTTAAACATATCACTATTATTTTTCTAAACTAAAGTATGAAATTTTTCAGCTGCAATAAAATAACTTTATTTTTGATCTTTATCAGGCCAGCAAAAAAAAAAAAAAAAAAAAAAAGTCTCCACCTTCTTTCCCTGGAATCGTTCACTGGTTTACTTTACCTTGTTAATCCTGCATTAGGCACAGGATTAACAAGGCACAGCAATTGTTAAATGCACTTTAAAGTTGTTTTTAACCCTAGCCTGCTGATTCTTTTTCTCCTCCAACACTTTCCTTGTAGAGGATGGAACGAGAATACAGCTGTCCCTGTGTGATGGGGAAACCAAAAGTGGCTTTCAGAGAGACGATCACCAGTCCTGTACCGTAAGTCTGCCTCCTAATCCACGCAAGCAGTTCAAAGCAGGAGACAAACCTTTAAACACTTTATTGGGCATAAACTCCAGCTTTTTGTGTGTTTTAAATGGCTTAATATGCAGGGGGGGAAAAGAAAAAAAGAAAAACGGCTAATCTTGCTTCAGATATTGCAGCACGTCTACAAAGAAATAACTGTTGCAAAGTGTTGCAATCTCAGCTTTGAAAACAGCAGATCAGTTTGGTTTTGCTTGTTTTTCACATATGTGGGGCAGCTGCTCCGTGTGCAGCACCTTCACGCCCTCTGCTGGAGACCAGGTGAACAGCAGTTTCCACTGAGGAATTTCCTGTAACAAATACACACACTGTTAAAACATCTTTATTGTAAAACACATAGCTTTACACAATATTGGGAGATCATCGACCTAATACTTACTTTGAATGTAAATTTATCAAATTTTATTTAATGAATTCTGCTTGGGTTTAACATGAAAAAAGCTCTAGTTTTCAGGTTTTACTGCATGTGTTTACCTGAGACACTATGTCATGTAGCAGGACGTGACAGTCAAACTTCAGCTGGTCGTTCTCTGTTGCCTGTAGCAGAGAAAGTAACAGCAATCATTGTTCAAAAGTTGAAGACTTAACCTGGTGCCGACTTTCAGTTTTTGTGAACATTTGGCGTGAAGAACCATTTATTGGACCATTTATCCAGTAAACGATGGAAACTGCATTTCTTTGACAGTTCAGACTCAGACATTGCATTTTCACTCCAGGAATCCTTTTAAAGAGTCGTGTTGTTCTCCTGAAGATTGACATGTTTTCGTGTCACAACTTAGCCAAATTTGAGCACACAAATAAGAAATTTGACTTTGGTTCCACTTCTCTCTGAAGTAATACATTTTTAGTTATTAATAAATAAAAATGGAGATTAGACACATTGTAAAATGCATATGTGCAAAAGAGAAAAGCAGGGAGAAATTAGTACAAATATGCATGAAATCTATATGGACTCTTCAAGTGTTCATCATAGTAAAAGGCTAAGGGAAGACTATGCAAAATTGTGTCCTGAAACAAATTCAAAGTACTTGTGAAGATTTTCACTGAAGCTGGTAAAGATAACGTCATTAACAGTGTAACAAGTTCTATACTAACATAAGCTGAAAGGCCGCTCAGTAATGAAGAAGCCGTGACTGAGAAATCAACACTGCAGTCCGCAATGTCTAAATTTAAAGCAAAAATGAGGAATCACATGAGCCTGACATCATCATCTCCACTGTGAAGCACGGAGGAGGCAGCATCGTGGTGTGTGGGTGTATTGCTGCACTTGAGAATAAACAGATGCTGCCTCAAGAAAAAGAACCATATATGGACAAATTGAAGCACCACCTAAAGACATCCGCAAGGAAGCTGAAGTTTGGACAAAAACTGGTTTTATAATGGAACCAATTTAATTCTAAAGTGACTCAAGGGCAACAAACACGAAGCTCTGATCTCAGTCCCATAGACAATTTATTGGCAGAGTTGACAAGGTGTGTTGGAGCAGAAAAATTTTGTACAAATCATAAATATAAAGCTTTCGAAAGAATCAGAAATTACAACGATACTTCCAACAAAAATAGCAAATTTAATCTTGGTTTTCCCCCTAGTGTTTTATAAGCCTGGCGGGCCACCAGGCTTTGCTTGCTCCCCGGCCAGACTAAGAGTCATTTGTTATTTTAAATAGTGTTTTAATGTACCACTAACAGTGACAGTAGAAACAGATTAAGCTGGGTTTATAGTTGTAGTTCAACAGCACTAATTGCGTCGTTTCGCACCTGCCTGTTGACCTCACACGTTATTATTTCCAAATTATGATGCCTGTTTCTGCACCTTCGAATTTTTGTAACTTAACATTTTTTAAACCTGATGGGCCACTGGTGGACTGCCCTAGCACCCCTACCACCGGACTTGGCAGATTTTCAGGAGAAAACCCTGGAGACCCAATCAGTTTCAGCAGATGTTTTTACGTAACTTTCCCGTTAAAGTCCTTGTTTGCAGACACAGCTTAAACAGCACATTTGGGCTAAAACTCCTGCAATTTTCTACCATCAAAACAAAATCTAGCAGCTCACCAGCTGAGTGATGTTGGCCACCTGAGCCATGTTGTACAGAGTGTTTTCTGTCGATTCCTTCAGCATAATGAAGCTAGAGGCCACGATGCTCAAGTGCCAGAAAGGAGTCATCTCTGGGTCGATGTGACCGTAGCTGTCTGAAAGACATTTGAGGAGGAGAATCTCATTGAGTAAACCAAACCCTTTTTGGTAATCATCAGCAGTAATCTGCAGCCTCTCGGCTATTGAACATTACCCGGTAGGCGCTTTTCAGTGCGAACGGTTTTGTTGGTCTTGTACTGCTGGTACAAGGCCTCTTCTTCAGATTTAGCATCAAGCTTCAAGGTCTCCTCGCATGAGGAGACCTGGACTTGAGGTGAGAGCTGCTTTGCTCCGCTCGGAAAGAAAACCTCGGCGAAGCATTTCTCTTTAGTCTGGTTGTAATAGAAATGAATGGGAGTGGACAGAAAAAAGGCATCACCTTAGTGTAAACGGTGAGTCAAGTTAAACCACAGTTATTCATCCAAGGCTTTCTTTATCAGGCAGTCGGTTTTCTTCAGGCCTGGTTAGACCAGCTGACTGTAATACCAGAGATTACCCAACTGTTTAAACTTCAATCTTTCCTAAGACTTGCCTAATATCTCTCTCAATAAACACATTGGGAAGAGAAAACCGCCAAATTTCAAGAAAGGGGAAGGTGGAGACAATAATCCAATTCAAAAGGGCAAAAGTCTACTTAACGGTTTTTATTTCAGTATCTATGAAAGGAACAAGTACTGAAGAGAACAAAACTGTTTCTAAAAATATCCACACATTCAAAACTGATGGTAAATTTAGAATGAGACACAGATCCAGAGATGCACGGAGAAATCGATTGGTGACAGGAATTGCGATTCTCACTCTTAATTTGCTGGTGAGAAACACAAAAAAATCCTACTATTTTCCCATAATTGAATGCACCATTTTAGTGCCTCCAAGTAGCAGTAGCAATGCTACTCTTTGATTGGGAGCATTTTCCTCAGGACAGACTCAAAGTTAGACTGTTTAGGCATCAGTAAAATAAAGTTAGAGGTGCACAGAAATGTTAACTAATGTAAGCTGTATTCTTTAATGACATGTCTGCAATTGATTCAGGCTGCAGGAGAGCGAGAGAAAGCAAGACTTAGAATATAACAAGCAGACTAAACATGGAACAAAGTCGCACTGTTTTATTCTTTTAAATTATTAAACATGTCTGCTTTGGAAATACTGGAGATCTGTTACAAAAAAGAGTTTTTTTTAATAAAACAGTGCTTCCAGTAGTGCTAGCTACGTTATCAATGTAAGATGTTAATGTCTGTTGATTTTTTCATCCTTAATGTAAAATATCACTAAAGCAGCTTAATCAACTATCACTCTTTTCTAGAAAACATTTGAAATGTTTTTGTATCTTATGTTATTATCGTTAAAGATAAATCAGAGTCAGCTAAAAGCCACAAAACTGCTGATTCGTGCAACTCTAGTTAAAATCCTTCGACGCAAACAGCAGCTTTGACAACAAAGTGAAGTTTCTCCTACGTTGCTGATGATCTCGTGCACAGATATCTCCAGCTGGTACTTTCTCCCGGAGTCTGCCACTTCCTGTTGGGAACATCCAGAGTTGAGCTGCGGTTGGATCAAACATGCAGATTGTGAAAAGTTCGCTGCTCGGCAGCAAAGATGAACCTGACCTCCGCGTTCCCGCCGTGGACCTCCTTCAGTCCAAACAGTTTGTAAGGGGAGCCGTAGCGCGTGTTGAGGTAGTGCTGGACCACCTTGGCGGCTCTCTGGGCGGGGTAGTGGTTAGGGTTCAGCTCACCTGTCGCCATCACATCCTCCTCTGCTGCCGCTGCTTCTTTCTGTGCACAGAGAGAGAGGAAATGTAAACTCCTTATGGACTTTGACCCCTGGGTGCTCGCTGGGTGAGGCCGCCGTCTTTAGCTTGGACACAGAGAGCAGAAAATAGAACAAACATGCGAGAGCAAAAAGGATGAATCAAAGAGTTTCTTGCCTGGGCTGCAGTGCTGAAGGTTTGACTGGGTGAATGTTTTCTCCGTTCAATCCTCCAACTCAGCTGCTCCTCTCGCAAACAGAAGCATTACTTCCTCCTTTGACAGCCGAGCTCCTCTAGCTCTACCCCTTTTTAAAGAGACAGGACGCTTCTCCTGCTCTGCAGTTTTACAGCACTCGCAGTTAAAGCAGTCGACATTTAAGCCCAGAATTATTCACAGGTCTGTTTCTCTGTTTTGTTTGCAATCAGAAATTTGGAAAGCATTTCTAAAAACACTATTATGATTGGAGAGTATGTTTTGAAACAAAAAATAAAAACAATTGGAAGGGCTCATTTCCATCACCCTAATCTTTAACTTCCACCACATATTCTCTATCGGGTTACTTTCAGGACTTTGATAAAGGTTCGTATTATTTCCATCCGAAGAAACATGTCAGTAAAACTAAGATTATTTCTAAATTTTCAATCTGCCATGGATTTATTTTGTGCTCAACTGTAAACATTTTCACCTGAATAGAAGCACAACATGGCATAAAATATTTTACTCCAGAAACTTTCAACAAGTAATTCAATTTAATGAAGTTTCTGTGCAAAAATCAATGAAACCTTAGAAATTACAATCCAATGCAACCAAAAATACAAACAATTAATTTGATTAAAAAAATAACAAAATAAAATCAGAATCCATTTAAAATAGACCTTTGTACGATGAGTCTCCCGCTCAGTTTTCACTTTTTGTTTTCACACTGGCAGGTTCTTAAAATAGTTTTTGCCAATTTGTGCTCAAACAGATTCAGCCAAATGTTGTGCTTTCCCAAATATATATACTCCAATATATATCAAAAACTATCATAACCATCTGGCTCACTTTAATTTATCGTACCATTAACTGATTAGTCGCTTACTGCGACAAGATTAGCCATGACAAACTTTGGGTTCAGTCCATCATCTTGCTTCAAACCTTTCGTCTCTTCTGGTTTCAGATTTGACTTCACCCATAAGAAGCAGAGCGGCGGCTCCGGGCAGTACGGTAAAGTCATCGGGGTCCTGGAGCCTCTGGAGCCCGAACACTACACCAAGCTGGAGTTCGAAGATCAGACCGTTGGAACGAACGTCCCCAAACAGTTTGTGCCGGCTGTGGAGAAGGTATGCGCTTTTATTGTTCGTAGCGGCACATACTGTGTGCCTGAAATTGAGAAATATTTTTAAAAAGTGAAAGAAATTTTAAAAAATAGCAATAGCAATAGTCCAGGGATTTATAAGTGCTCTGTAGCAACCCCATTCGGCTTATGATTCATCACGGTGGGGATTTACCACTTGTCACAAAAATGTTTATATAAAGAAAAAAAAAAGAATAATTCAAGTTGAATTAGTCAATTTTGTTTGAAATGCAGCAGCGGTGAGTAGAAGTAGATGAAAGTCCAATTTTGCTCTTACGCCATGTTTTACCGTTGAGGGTTTAAGTGCTCTACAGTACAGCAACTGTCAAAATAACGTCAACCTCTCCAGTTTTTCCACAATTTCTTCCATGTTTCTCGTGCTGCAGGGATTCAGGGAGGCCTGTGAGAAGGGAATCCTTAGCGGACACAAGATCTCAGGAGTCAGATTCCTTCTGGAGGACGGAGCTAACCACATGGTCGACTCCAATGAAATCTCCTTCATTCGTGCAGGAGAGGGCGCTCTGAAACAAGGTCTGCATTAGTATTGTGATTCACTCAGCACCGACAAATGAAAGTGGTGTGTTGCAACCGAAAAAAAAAAAAAACCCAGAGAAGAAACATTCATTTCCACGGCTGTTTCTTTACGTCGTCGTGTGTGTTTGTTAAATTTGGTGGCGCTCTCTCCTCCACAGCGATGGAAAAGGCCAAAGCTGTGATTCTGGAGCCAGTCATGTCGGTGGAGATCGTTGCGCCGCAGGAGTTTCAAGGAGTCATCATTGCTGGGGTGAACCGTCGCCACGGTGTGATCACAGGCCAGGACGCCGCCGAGGGATACTTCACTCTGTACGCTGATGTAAGTCTGGCTTCAAATTACAGCATTTATATGTGATCTACGTATTTATATTCCTCCATCCATTTCTAAATTCGCCTGGATTCCTCCAACAGATTCCTCTGAACGACATGTTTGGCTACTCCACAGAGCTGCGCTCCTGCACCGAGGTACGTCTAGAGTTCAGAACCTAGATTGTTGTTGGTAGATGTTCTATCCAAGATTTGAGAAATGCTTTTAATATTCAGGTTGAATGCATTTGAAAGGTAGTTGTTGCATCTTTTAAAATGAGCCACGAGGGGCTTTTCAAGATGGCGGCGTGGCAAGCGGTCAACTTCACTGAGCTGCACACCAGATGATCTAAATTTGAGCAGAATATTACCCTCTTATTGACACTTTGACCAAGTGTGAACATGAACAATGAACAATATGAACATTAGTGAACGTTCTTCTGACTCCAGCACAGCGTCGCCCAAAGTTGTAAAGAAAACCAATAGTTTCAGCTGGCTAGCACAGGTAGCATGGCTAACACGGAGCTAGCTGCCATGCTGCCAACAGATAAATAGACCACCACGCTTCATCCTGCTCTACTCAGAGTAATTGAGGAAATCTCTGAGAACATTTCAGCTGTTATGACCCAGAAAGTTCTGACTGATGGAGGTGTTGGCCCGACGCACAACTCAGGAGGACGGCTTGGACCACCATGCGGTCCTCATTGGAGAAAGGTTCTCACAGTGAGACAACAACACTGACAATAGAGGCAGGATCATGTTTTTCCAAGATTTCTCAGCAGACTCCACGGGAAACGTTTCTAGCTCCCCTTTGAAGTGGCCTCCTGCAGGATTTAAATATCTCTGTGTATTTGTTAAACCCGTCTTTGATCAGATGGTCAGAGCAAACTTTTGTCCCATTATTTGACCAATCTAATCTAGACTTTGAGTGCTGGAACTGTCTTCCTTCCCACGTCTTGACGAGGGAGGATTTCACTTCTTAAAATGAACATTCTTCCTCTACCCAAACAGAATGAGTCCTATTCTGTTTACTCAGAAGGTAATCGGAAAAAATAAAGAGTTGCTTTAATTCCTTTATGTGGAGCAATAAATCGTCATTCATAAAAATGTCCAACAGCTTCCAAGAGACCCGGGAGGCTTAAATCTTCCCGATCTCAAAAAACATCGATTGAGTCGTCTTATATGTCTGAGAGTGGACATCTAAAAAGTCATTCACAGTATGGCTGGATGTAGAAGCCTCGTTATGTGACTATTAAAAGACCACTTTTTCTTAAAAATACATGAGAACAATAAATAAAGGCTGTAACAATCCAACTACTGTTAATACAGTCCAGGCATCTCAATCTACTGAGGGGAAAACTGGGAAAACATTCCCATTTTCCCCTTTCGTCCAGAACCCTGACTTCCTTCCAGGTATGCAGGTTTTATTTGGGTAATGGGCGACTAAGGGTATTTCCTCTTTAGGCTGCCTTTTTTTCAAAGATGAGAGCCTCGTGTCATTTAATCAAGCTGTGGGGGCCTTCGGAATAAGGAAAAATACTCTCTTCATTTTTTTTTTCCAGATAAGAGACTTTGTTAAAAAAAAAAAAAGAAAAGAAACAGCTCTATTCAAGGACACAGATTTCAGACTTTGAGAAGCAGTTTTTTTTTTTTTTTTTTTTTTTTGGAACTCGTGAGGTGACACTTTACGTGCTATAAAATGTTAAAATGTCATTATAAATCTGACTCACCAACTCTGACCCAGACCTGGAGAGGAGAGCTGAATATCAAGATGACTGAAGAAATGTGGAGCAGCATTTGGAGCTCTGCCAGAAAGATTACAATTTGCATTCGTTCCTGGGCTTTGCAACTTAAATTACTACATAGAGATCCCTTCGCCCTAACCCGGGTGTTGATGTTAATTCAGCATTTGGAAGCGGAGCCAACAGGGACCGAAAAGCTTCATTCACTTTCTCCGTTATGACTGCTAAAACTACAAGCACACTACAACCCTAAAACAGTGCAGAAAATCGACGTCATCGTCCAAAACTTCTCCTTCTGCTCGCTGATTGGCCTGGACAAAAGTCGACCGGGAGTCAAGGGGAGTGAATTTTCTTCTTTTTTTTTCCAAGCAGAGTTGCACAGGAAAGCAGTGGCCAGACTTCTAGTAAAAGCAGGGACACATCAATTTGTTTTGATTCAAATTAGCAGTCAGACAGAAGCTAATTTTCAGATTTTACTCAGGAAAAAATGTTCTCCCGATGTTTCTGCAGGGAAAAGGAGAGTACACCATGGACTACAGCAGATATCAGCCCTGCCTGCCAGCAACACAAGAAGATCTTGTCAACAAATACTTGGAGGCCACAGGACAGCTGCCTGCAAAAAAGAACAAATGGAAGAACTGAGCTGCTCTCTCGCTTGTTTATTGTTGGACTCCACAATCGCCCAGGACAGTGTTGGAGTTCATGGAGCCAAAAAAAAGAAAAAAAAGTTCATTTTGATGTTCTTTATCTTTTTAACCGCCCGCCCCTCCTTTCATCCTCCACTCTGTCTAAATCTCATGTGAATCATATTTATGTTGTTTTGAGCACCATCTGATCTCAACAGGCTGCATCTGGTACTCAAACCTGAGCAGTTACTGAAAGCTGTTTTCACTCGAGCTCATGTTGGTTTTTGTACTGTTTACAGAATGATACTGATCCAATAATGACTGCAACAAATGTATACATGCCGTTTTCATGCAGGGGTCATATAGTTTTGTTCTCCCTCACCTGCTCTGTGTTTTCCTCGGCCGGCTCTGGATGAGCTGAGGCGTTCATGGAAACGGTTTCAGGTCCGATTGTCGTCACGTTGAGGCTCCATGTCACCTCCATCAATGCAACCAGAACAATCGCTCTCCTCAGTCCCATTCCTGTCGGCTGTGAAGCTCAAACGTGTGTGTGTGTGTGAGCAAGGTCAAAGCGACTAGCACGGAGGAGTGCAGCAGGAGGAGTGACGCTCCTGTCGGCGCCGAGTTGTGCAACCAGAAGAAAGAAGAGGAGGGGAAGCAAGAGACGAGATTTTCCACATCCTGCCTGCTTCCGAGCACGATCTGTCATCTTGTTCCCATAAGCTAAACAAAGCCGCTGCACTTTAGCTGCTCACGTTTCTCATTTTGTCTCTGTTGACGCTCTCAGCTCATGGGCCTCCAAACGTCTGAGGAGGAAAGCAGCTGTCTGGCGGGATTCATCTGAGAGTTGATTGGTTGCAGCCTCGCCTCCTTCTCAGTGTTTGACCGAAGGAATAACAAAATTTGAACTAAGCTTCTTTTAGGAAGGTGCCATCTTTTAAAGTTAAAGTTAGAAATGGTACTCGGGAGGGAAAGACAGACAGACAGTCAGAAGGTCACTTTTTTTTGTTTTTTAACCAATCAAACTTGAGGGTTTTGTTCTGCTACGATCCAATTCTTGACCATCCTTCTTTCTTTATCAGTTACCGAAAACAGACCAAACACAAACCTCTGCCTGGAGGCTGCAGCCTGTAATCTATCAGTTAAAGCTGTGTGTGTGTGTGTGTGTGGGTGTGTGTGTGTGTGTGTGTCTGTAACCCAGAGGTGTGAAACCTTTATGACCCAAAGAGCCATTTTCCCCCTCAGACCAGCTAAATAAAACTCATTTAGAGCCACTAATGTTACCTGACCTTTTGACTCCTGTTGGCCCACCGGAGTGAGCAAACGAGCACAAATCAAGACCTGCTGCAGGTTCCTTATCGCCGTGGAGATGGAGGTGAAGTCATACACCTGCTTCAACAAAGCCACAGTCATCCGGACAAGGCAGGCAGGACCCAACCAAGTTTTGACTGAACATAACCTAAAGTTATATCTATTTGGATAGAGATACCTTTTTCAGCAATATAAAGGGAAATGGAGACTTTATATGCAGCTAGGGCTGTTGTAAACGAATATTTTAGTAATCGAGTAATCTATCAATTATTCTTACGACTAATCGGGTAATCGGATAAATAAAAAAATAAAACATTGGTAAATTTAACGTAACAGCAGTGTTACTATCACATATCAACATCAGTCCAATTTTTCACATTTGAGCTTCTCTAAGAGTTACTTTACTGTAGTTTAGAAAATTAACCTGTAAATAATAGCTCACTTTGTTAACTTGAAGAAAAGTTATACAAAAAGCTGAAATTAATTCAATGTAATAATAAAGAGGCAGGCTACCAAATAGCCTATCTATTTGTGAGCAGGCTATTATAAAAAATGTCTATACTCCAGCTTTCTGTTTCTGTTTTCATCTTCAGTCAGTTTAATAGAGGAACTCTGACCTGCACAGCCATTTACAGCGTTTGTGTTCATGATAGCAAAGGGATTTGACTATAAGGGGCCGTTTAGGACAAAAACTATGTTTTGTCTCATACGCTACTAAAAACTCACAAACAAAAATATACTATTAAAATGTCACAATTTTTTTTTCTCACACGCATACATAAAAGACTAAGATTGCACATATAAACTAATAAAATACAGACTCACCTTTTGTATGTGTGCAGGGAATGTTTGTATGTGAGAGTGATGTCACTGAAGAGGCGGGGCATCATTTGGAGATCAGATCGCGCATGCGTTGATACGACAATGACGTCAGCGTCACGCTGGATACTGGAGCTCCACGGTGTTAGCGGCGTTTAGCTCAAGGCTAATCCGATTTATGAACGCTAATTTCGACCAGCCGTTCTCTCCTGCTCCCTCCTCAAGCGCTCGGGGGTTCACTTAGGGCTTACTTACTCCAGCGTTAGAGCTGGAGTAAGCAGCCTTAGAACCGGCGTAAGAGCCGGCTCTAACGCCTTACTCTGGCGTTAGCTCCGGCGTTAGCTCCGCTTCCTCCTCAGTGCGCGGAGGTTCACTTATGGCTCTGACGCCGGTGTCACTGGCGTTCATCTCAAGGTTGATCCGATTTATGAACGCTAATTTAGGCCAGCCGTTCTCTACTGCTCCCTCCTCGGAGGTTCACTTTGGCCTTATTCCGGTTCTAAGGCCCCTTACTCCGGCTCTAACACCGGTGCTAAGGCCGCTAACTCCGGCTCTAACGCCGGCTATAACGCCGGTTCTAAGGCCGCTTACTCCAGCTCTAACGCCGGAATAAGCCCTAAGTGAACCGCCGAGCGCTTGAGGAGGGAGTGGTAGAGAACGGCTGGCCGAAATTAGCGTTCATAAATCGGATTAGCCTTGAGCTAAACGCCGCGTACACAGTGGAGCTCCAATATCCAGCATGAAGCTGACGTCATTGTCGTATGAACGCATGCGCGATCTGATCTCCAAATTATGCCCCGCCTCTTCCGTGACATCACTCTCGCATACAAACATTGAGTCCCTATCACACATACAAAAGGTGAGTCTATATTTTATTAGTTTATATGTGCAATCTTAGTC
>CAEGAE010027117.1:0-13572 GCA_903067095.1 Girardinus metallicus
GCATGTCTTCTCCCTCTCTCAATCCCTAATTTCCTGTCAAGCTACTTTCAAATAAAGGCCACTAGAGCCTCAAAAAAATCTTAAAAAAAAAAAAACCTATGATAGATTCATTACTCACCGAGTGATTTTTTTTTAATTATTATTCTGATTTATATCTAATACAATTTTAAAGTAAAGTTTTCAAAACATTTTAATGTAAATCAGTGAAATGAATGTTTAATACAAAAATGTTATATTATGTCACATGAGCAAGACTACTGACATGATTCCAGTAGATGGGCACTGACACCATCCACAAGGCAGATAAGCTTAGAAGTTTACTAATAAATAAGGTGGTTTCTTAGAGAGAAAGCTTGGGGGACATTTACAAGACTGGAACCATGACTGAAGCCAGTGCCACGAAAACCACCAAGTTTTTGTGGCACTGTAAATGTCTCATTTGAGCTGTAAATGTCTCATTTACAGCTAAATGTCTCATTTACAGCTCAAATGTAAATGAGACATTTACATTTGAGCTGTAAATGCCTCATTCCTTATATTAACTACTAAACCAAAAAAAATCATCTTATGTTGGCAAAAGCAGAAATAAAACTGGATAGTTGTTCAGTGGTCAAAATGAATCTTTTTTAAATGAAAGTAAAGAGAAAAGGAGGACACAGATTTAGCATTTCAACTTGAAATTCATTATCCCAGAGCCTAGAGGAGATGTAGATGACACACAATCCAAGTTGCTTGCGGAGCAAATGTTAATCTCCATGATACATTAGTTTCACTTATTGCATTGAATAACTAAAATCAGTTAATGTTTCATGTTATTCAATCTTATTGAGATGGAACTGTTTTAATAAAATAATTCCTTGTTTTCTGTCAATCGCTTATAAAGTAGTTTGTAAAGACCTTTCCGTCTCTCTGACGGCTATTCAGCTACTCTTTTTAATAAAGGTGCTAGGAGCATTTATTAAAATGAAGTTGTGGGACTGGAGAGATTTTCTTCAAAGCTCATTAATTGTCCCCAATATCTAAAATGATAATGACATGCAGCTTCATTCAAAAAGCCCTGCAGAATTAATTACACAAGGCTATTCACCTTGAAATGTGTCATTATATGAAATCCTCCTAAATCTGCAGTTTTATATTTTAGCCCTCTTTGTAATTTGTCCAAGTAAGTCCTATTGGATGAATGGATGAATAGCTGGATGGATGGACAGATGGATGGATGGTTTCCATGGACGTTTCAGTTAAATCCTGATGCATGAATTCAACGTAATTTCAGTGATAACAGCGCTTACGCTGAAGTGTGAAAACATCATTCTTCAACATCATGACTGTGCAGCAACACCATAAATTTGACAGAGGGGGGAAAGGGGTGATAAATTCATGCAGATGTGAAACAGATTAAAGGGCATCTCAAATGCCATTTATCTCCCTCCTTTAGCAAATGGTTCTAACTTTGACACTGAATCAAGGTTTCTCAGCTATCAGATGTTTCCCTTGAGTGCATCAGCAGCACTTTGATATGTTCTGTGACATTTACATAATGAACTCGTAAAACGTAAAATAGTCAGAAATGTATAGCAGGTAGTGCTGAATATCCTTGAAGGTTTTCTTTCCAGTTTGAATAAAGGAACAGGATTTGTGGTTTTATGTGATTGCTAAAGTGAAATAACTGATTCAGGTGCCTGTGAGTGTATTTCTTCGTTGTGTCTCTTTCGAATTTGGCAAGAGTTCATGCTGAGTCTGAGTCAAGAGATTATGTTTGAATACCATCAATTCCTCTACTTTGGTTTCAAAACTATTCATGAGTAATATATCAATTAAGTGTCAGGATAGTGCCTGATCATTCATAAATGATCTTTACTTTTGAGAAATAAGCATTACTCAAATATTAACAACTTTAGAACAACATTTTGTTTAGGAACCTTTTTTTAAATAACAGTATTTTGCCTGGTGTAAGTCTATCACCATCCCACAACCTGGCTTGGAAATATTAATACATTTGTATTAATATAATCAAATGTATTAATATATATCCAACAGGTTTTGTGTCTTTTTTACTTCTTTGGTTAGGTCATTCTAAGAATTTAATCTATTTCTCATTAAGACATTTATCTGCTGAGTTGGATGTATGAATCTGAAACCAAAATATCTAACCTAATAAAGAATATTATTATTTTACCAGTCTTGAAAAAATAACCTCAGTTCCATTTAAAGAAAATAAAACAAAACATATAATTTTGCCACCATAAAGTTTCCTTGTGCAGGAGATGTGTCACATTAAAGCTGGAGAAAGGTTGGAAATGAGTTATCAAAGTGTTGTGTTTTAGCTCACATAGTGTTTTTTGTTGTTGTTTCTATTAGGTCAATGAGTGAATAAAAGGCTTATCCATGTCCAAAGGATGACTCTCATTTCTTGGAGCTGCACTGGAAGTCTTTACATCACTTTAAGGATTTTTTTCTTCTTTGCTTTCATTTTCTTTCACTATTTGAATTGATTAACTCAGAATTCCTAATGCCTTGAGAATATTCTCATTTAAAATTAATTGAAAATATAAACACATAGCACCTAAACCACAATGTATTCAATGAATATAATTAACATGTAGAAGTGGCACTACGAACTGATGGTACATAGTCAAAATGTGGGGTTTTGGTAGGTGTAGCTCCTTGAACAGCTCAAACAGACAAACTTGAGGCAAAAAAGGTGTTGCTTGTAATTACCTTTAGCAATTGTTTTTCAGGCTCAGAGACCATCTCTTTCTGTCAGTCTGTGGTAATTACAGTGTGATTACAGGTTCAGTCGGTAACCCTTTCCCTTAAAACATAAATAACTTTCTAGGATTAAAGTCGAAGCATGGAACAATTTCCTCTCACTGATTTACTTCAAAAGCCAAAGTCTGGTAAGGGAATTGAAGACAGTGACCTCCATCTACCTGTTTTCAGGAAAAGACTGCAAGCTATTTGCTGCCTTAAAGACCTTAAAGTACAGCAACTGTGACTAGATTTCTTTTGACAATAATCAGAAAAATACACAGTAATTTTTCTTCATGAGTTCAGTTGAATAGACATTATTTGTATTAGCTACAAGGAAAAGTTATCCCTTTTTCAACCATTTGCCTAAAAAAAAAGTTGGCTCAGTAGATTCAGTCAGAACCTTTTCATTGCCTTTTTACTCTTTCCAACACTTGAAGTGTTCCAATCAGCCGGGCTGCATCGCAAAATGTGCCATCATCTTCTCAGGGTTTGAATATGTGATGATAGCAAAGATAAGCTATCGCTGGCAACATGTCAGCGAGTTCAGCTTGAAGATTTTTGAAGGAAAGAGGCCAGAATTTTTAACTCAAATTTTCTGTGTCTCAGTGGGAGTGTGGGAGCAACCTTAGCTTTGGAGCTGACTTCAGAGCTGATGAAAAGCTCCTCAACATCAAAAGCTCCCAAACTCAGTGTTCTCTTTGAGGGCTTTAGAGATCTAACTTCATGTGGTGTTGACTACTCAGATTAGTCCATTATTGCTGATGCAGTTCAAGTCAAGGGGGGATTTTCCAGTAATACAACTCCCAAGATAATACTGATGCGTGACCCAAAATTAATTATCCCCTCAAATTTCTTAATGCACTGAGATGTGATTGCCACAATGGGGAATTGTAAATAATGAAAAAAAATTTTAAGTCTAGATCAAGTGTTATTAAAAATGTACCAGAAACCTATGAAGTTTCATTTAATCACCATAGAAAAGTTTCCTTTTCACCCTCTATTAGAAAATACCAAGTTAATTATGAGTAACTAAAAGTCCAGCAACAATTTTCTTGTGATCATTTTTGATGTGTTTATTCAAGTACAAACAATTTAAATGAGTAGACGATGAATGAATGGAGAGACACCATGCCTTGTAAAAGTATTAGGATCCCTTGAATAATTTTCTCTTTATTCATGTAATCATGAAATATGTTTTTCAGACTATTGTTTTCAATGTTATTTTTTGTTTTCACAAAGAAAAATCTGAAAAGTGGGACATGCATTCATATTTAACCCCTTTTACTCTTTTGCCCCTAAATAAAATTCATTACAGCTAAACTCCTTCATAGTGCATCTATTTAGTAAACCAAGTTCATCTGTGTGAAATGTATTCCTTGATAAACATGAAAGAAAATGTTCTGGTCAGACCAAAACTGAACCTTTGGCCTACATGTAAAAGAATATGATAGCTTAGGTCAATTCATATTCAAGTTTGAGTAAGACCTAATTGAAGTCCAGCCAAAAGTTGAAATCTTATGTTTACAGAAGCTCGCTGAGCTTGAACTATTTTGCAATTAAAGATGGATAAAAACTTTTATATATAGCTGCACATTTGGTAGAAATCTACTCAAAACTGTAACTGCAGTGAAAAGTTATTTTATAAAGTGTCACATCAGCCTTTCCAAAGGTAGATATTTGAAGGACTCTCATTATTTATGAGCTTTCTTTTTGCACACTAACATCAGCAAACTGGTCACAGTTAGCAATCGCTCAAACTTAGATTTCACTTCAGAGGTCTGACCTAGAGTCTCTCTGTTACAATGGCAGTTATCAAGCTGTCCACATTATCGCTGTAAAAATTTAAATAATTCCATAAACTCCACAAGAAAAGGTCGGGAGTTTCAACGAAACGACCACATAACTATAAATGCTGCGATTACACAGCAAAAATCAGCAGTGATGTGAGCATGTCATCAGGATGCCTGCCAGACCCGCTGTCTTGTACAAGACTTCACGGCTAAATTACAGCATAAGCTTCGGTCAGCAGGAAGGTAAAAGGCAGCAGTCAAAAGCTCAAGGCTTCAATGAGGATGTGAACTCCCTGGACTGTGCTGACTATGGCAACTGGCAGCAGAGTCGAAGCACGAAGAGATGAAAAGTGACAGCGAAAATGACACAGACGAACCTCACTCAAAGCTGCTCTCGCTGCAACTATAGCTCCTCAGATTGCACTGCACAGCAATCAAATGGCTGACAGTTAGGTACAAGTTGCTCTGAAATTCACTAGACAGGCAAAACCAAGCAGGTTTATGTCCATGTCTGAACTCTAGAAGAATGTATAAGTGACAGATAGAAAGAACAGAGTTAAGAGCCGTAGCACATCCTGAGACTGCCTGGAAAAATACTGCAGATGCAAACAAGTACAAATTGTTATGAGACTAATTCACAAACTGTTGTTAAAAGTTACATTGTAAATGGTCTGCAATTTGAACTTAACTTCAACTTTTATGAACATTCCTTTCTGAAAATGTGATTATAGAGCATGTTGATGTAAAAACAAACCTTAAGTTTAGCAGCTAATGCTGTCAATACATAATGTTCACACTTAATATCAGTGGGTGGAGAGCCAATAAAAAGTATGCAGATAAAGAACTTTAAATCTTTTTTCAAGTTTATTCAAACAATAACATACCCAAGACTGAGCAGAACCTCAAAGGAAATTCACCAAAAAAATATTTTTCCAATTTGTTATGTATATTTATTTTTTTAAATATCTTAAGCTTGGCTAATTTTTAAGCCGTTATCTGTTTTGTTGTATTGTTTGCTTGCAAGAAAACAAGTTCTGATCATAATCTCTTTTGAATTCCTCTAAGTCAGAAACAATAATATGGAGCTCAGAAATTACTGCCTTTGTAAAACAGAAAAAGCCCTTACCTCTTCAGCATATGCATCGCAAAGTTTGTTTCCAGAGAGTAGTTTATTTTTTAGGCTCTTGTTCTGAAAAACAGAAAAGAAAAAAAATGGCATTAACTTCTGGACAGCATGTTCTTTTAGCTTCCTTTTTTTAGCTTACAGAAGCACTTTGACTCAGTGTGCTACCATTTGTCCAGACCCACATTTTGCTGCAAAAAACTTTGGCAGTAAGTGCTTGGTTAGTTCTCCTTTTCAGGCAAGACCAAAGAGCAGTCACAGATGCAATTGTTTAAAGGATTCACAGATATAAAAGCTTTTGAAAGGAGGAAGGTGTACCTGGAATTAAAATCATTTGCAAACCAGAGGACAGATGCAAGGTGTGAGTTTGAATATTAAAATCTTGCGTCATTACGTTAATGCACTAGAGCAAATTACAAAAGATTTGTTTCAAACATGAATAATCCTTTGTAAATCTCTGTGAGTTGAATAGACATGTGATTGTAAACTTAAATAACTCATAAACATGTTGAACTTTTTAAATCCACCACTAAGAAATGTGTAATTCGCAACAAAAGAATGCAACCCAAATTTTTTTTAAATGTCACTCTTTACTTTTTTAAATGTGCTATTTTCTCAGTTGGAATCATAGAACAACAAAATAAGTCGTAGTTAAGTCAAGAAAGACCCTGATTTTTTAACAGGAAGGTCACATGTGAAGACAGCAGAGAATTCTGGCCACAGGCTTGATGTGAGATGACACGCCACTAAGATATTTTTCTCTGAAGTTGGTCTGAAAAGATCCGCACCACGTTCTTTAAGGGGGAAATTTGCAAATGACACAGATGGGAGAGAGCATGCTGAGGCAGAAGAAAATAAAGCCTGAAAGTGATAAGAGCAATTTAAGAGGAACGGAATTTTCCTTTATAATTGGCAATGATCTGTTGGTATGAGTTTCGCTTAAGTAACTTAATGCTTAGCCTAAAACACATTCAGATCTTGAGATGACCCAATAAAACAGCACAATCAGCCATGACAAAAACTTCACTAGGGTATATGGGGAACTAAAATTGGACTGTTCCCAGCATCTGCATTAAGGAGAAAGCCTTTTAGACAGTCTCTGTTGTGATTTAAAACTAAACTGATTATACCTCAGAGATGTTAGGAAAGAATGCTGCTTGGTAAAAACAAGCACAATTCAGGAAATATGATATATTATACAATGTAAATACAAGCTTTACATTTGTTTATTTTTTCTTTAGTCTGCGGATACAAAACAGCAGTATAAAATCATAGCATCTGCATGCTTTCATAATTTTGATGTTTTGTAAGGCTTTGATGTGTTTGAATGCTCTGTTACTCTTCTTTTTCTCTTAGTTACAGCTGAAAAAATTTACATAGGCATTTCTCTGTAGTGTTTCTATAAATCCTCTAATTACCTTCTCCTAGTTAAAGCCCTTTGTAGAAAAGTATGGGGCAAAAGATGTTGGGAGCTCTTTTATTATTGTTTAATTCAGCTCTGTTTATTTTAATGTAGTCTTTCTGTGTAGTGTGAAATCATAGCACATTATATCAAGGCACAGATTCAGTTTATATAGATAACTTTACATTATGTATATAAACTGAATCTGTGCCTTCAGTTTATGCATATAAACTGTGTCAATCATACAGACTGTCTGTATGATTCAGTTTGTATGATTGACTGAATCATACATACAGACAGTCTATTACAAGAATTCCGGTTTGATTCTAGTTATAAAGCACTGCATTCAAGTTCACTTTATTATGTCAATATGGAAAACATTGGGAAATCCAGCTGATTGCATAGAGTTGCTGATTTTGCAACAATCCCTCCACCTGAACAAAAATATAACAGTGGACTGTTATATTTCCATCAAATCATTAATTTTGCAGCAATATCATACTGGACCTTTATAGTTTGACAATGGAGATAAGAAATAGGTTAAATTCATGTACTGTCTGTTCATTGTTTCTAAATTATCATGTTTGCCAGCCTCACACCAGCTTTTGGCTCCTCCTCCACAACATACAGGAGATTTAGCATATGTGTTTCAGAAATTTGGATCTTTTTCTTGTTGAAGTGAAAGGGGTGTGAATAAAAACGGGATGTTAATATGGCATCTACACACATACATAAAAAATTCAAGAGACTTTCAAATGTTTGTGTGAGGACAAAGACATCAAATAGAGTCTTTGTATACAAAGGTGAGTTGGATAGACATGCGACTGTGTTTTTTGAAACCACAGGGAAACATTTTTTAAAAAAAGATCAATTTGCCCCTAGAAATGTATGCTTAACTGATGAATTTTAAAGCTATATACCACATGGACACAGCTGCTCTGACATAAACTGAACAGTCAGAATCAGATTTCACGATGAAACATATGCAGTAAAAATATGCTGTTGGTGGGGAAAGTGTCTAGAGATACAGAAATAAATAAGCCTTCAAGTCACAATTCCCAACAAAGATGAAACAGTCCAGTGGCGCTGTATTTGTACACACTCCTCACCAATATGTGCACAGATTTTTGGAAATATTAACAAGCTTCTGGAAAAAAATGGAGTCTAGCTTTATCAATGTTAGGCTATATTTTTTGAAGCTGTCATGCATTTTGCACGTGACGATTTTGGAATACTTCATCACAACTACACTCATATGGTGTACCAGACTCCTCAACAAACACACTAGAGGCACACTGAGCTGAGGTAATGAGCTGCATTGGCAGCTGTTTTGTGATTCAGTGAGGCAAAACTGCTCAAGCATCACTTCCACACAGGACTAACTTCTATCGTCCCTACAGTGGGACCACCATCTGAGGACTTGTGGAACTGGCAACCATCGTAAAATGTGAGATAGTTTAGCCTTAGGACATACCGAGAGTGAAAATTAGATCTTTTGGAATCAGAAAAACAAAGAGCATTATACAAAATGAAACACACCGAGCAGCATGTGTCATAACGTGTTATTCTTTCAGCACTGCCATCCTCTGGATCTAAAAGATTTAGGTACTGCTTGCTAATTCATTTATTTTCTCTGCTATCTTTATCTACTTCAGGGCAACTGTGGGGTGGCGGTGGGATGTGTGTGCATATGTGTGAAACATATTCCATCTGTCATTGGGTGAAAAGCAGAATATATAGTGAACAGAAAGCCACTAGGTCACAAGACCGAGATAGAAGCACATGAGACAACTTATTTACGTGCATTCAAAGATTAACCTAGAATCACAATTTATATGCATGAATTTGGATTGTGTTAGAAAAATAGAGTAAGGACATGAACTCAATCAATAAATAAGGGTCTTGCCAAAATATTGATTCGCAAATTATTGTGCACAAACCTTTAAAAATGAGCATTTTCATGAATAGTGTTAACTTTTTGGAGACTTTTGGGAACTTAGAAAAGTTGTTTTACATGTCAAAGTTAATTTATGGAAAAAGGGCACCTTTAACATGAGAGACTTCAATGTGAGAATGTTTTAGCATGAGTGTGGTTCAGGTTGTCAGATACACAATATTTCTGTGGGGACAGGTTACTGATGATGCATGCTTCTCCTTTTTAAATCCTCACTTAAACTTCTCATTAAACAACAGCTCATACCATTGGCCATCAAATCTTCCTAGACTATGCCAAGATGTTATTAGTTAAACATCTTGGCACTAAATTCTTGATGCAGGCAAGAATTTAGACTAGTTGAGGATTTGGAGGTACAGCTAAAACAAGCAGAGGAATGAAGCCACAGCTAAATAAATTCTGTCACTTCTAACATGTCTCTCCAACAGGGAAATATAGTCATGTTGACAGTGCAGAAGGTTTATTGCTTTATATGAGTGACAGTTTTATCAAGAATTATTTTTAACAAGAATTGTGACATTTATTAAAGAGGAATACCAACCACGTCGTGCTTAAAGGGTGGCTGGAGTAAAAAAATGTAGATCTAATAGGGAAATTTTAAAGGAGAGCGGTGTTATGCAGAACTTACTATTTTGAGGTGCATATCATGTTCTAATATTATTCTCCCATCAAAAACATGCAGAAAAATTGCTTTGATTCTTTCAAGCATGCAGGTTTGAAATATTCTTGAATTCCTGGTTCACTGTAGCAGTGCAGCATTAAATGACCTTTGTTAGTCGTTTAGTGTGTTATGTTATACACAACTTATTATCCCCATCCTATGTTAGGAATTACTGATCTTATCACTAAACACAAGGGTAAGTGAATTCACCAGTAATTTGTCTTTACAGATTATAAAGTTCCTAAGTGTTCTATACTAATCTTTGCAGTCAGATTTCACAGTGCTCAACACTCATCAGTGTAGGGTCCTTTCAGCCTTAGTGTGAAGTGTGAGAAAGTAACTCTTCAACAAACAGGTTTTTTCATTTAATCTCAGTCAAGTTGTTCTGCCATTCACACCACAGAGTGTGAAAGTCACACGCATAATAAATGAATCCATTTATCATTTACATGTTAAATATCCCTTCAAAGCTGTTTCCTCACAAATGTAGAAACTTTTAAAATATAAACACAGCTCCCCAGTGATGCTTATATTTCTATTTTCAGCAGTCAAATTCATACTATCGATGGCATGAACCTTGGTTGACACCACTTATGAGAGCCACAAGCGAGGCTTTGTTGTCACAACACATATTCTCTTAAAAGGTCAGACAGACGGGAAACAAGCCTTTATCAAGATGTTTCTTTTGCATTAATGACTTAAAAGCTTGCATACTATGAAAATATGCCTTCACTGTTCATGTCAATTAAAGCCACATTAAACACTGAATGAAAATGTTATCAAAGTTTGTGTAGGACTATCAAGCAAAACTTTTCCTTTTAAATGGCAGATATTAGCTAGTACGTTTAAACATTACTGTCAAGAAAACAATAGTCAGAAAAAATATTATTTAACCAGACCTAGGAATCTTAAGCTGTTTATACCATAAAGTACAGCTGCAAATTCTGGAAACAATAAAAACAGTAATCTAACCCTGAAAACCTGAGATATTCTGAGAAGTACATAGTAATATTCTTAAGTCTGTACAGAAACATTTCCTGGGCTATGTTGAAGGAACATAAACACACTTATCATGCTACCACAAAAGCAAAAGAGAGAATGCAGATCAACAAAACATGTCATTTTTGTATAAATTATGATCAAATGTTTAATTCACAAAATCCTAAGTGCTCCTTGCTAGTGTTTATTAGTGACAGTGAGCAAAACGGCTGTGACGCCGGTGCAAGTGTTTTGGAGTGAGAGATGAAAATGCTGGCATGCAATAAAATGGATGCACGACCAATGGTTGTCTTGTAGGCAGTAAAGATAAATTTTATGGGGCCTGGGCATCTCAGTTGTTTTTCAAGCTTTACTTCCTGAAGACACAGAGGATGACTGTATTGCTCTTTTTCAGAGTTCTCAAAATGTTGATTTCATGCTCCTTTCTCATCTTTTTTAGTTCTCCTCATCAGTTGCAAAACAAAACCAAAACATTTTCTGCTTAAAATCCAACAATAATTTTGGCTCACACAGATCCGACAAGTATTAATCTATTGGGCTTGGCTGCTTCTCTAATCAAAGCCGTCTTTGTCCAGTTTGTAAGTTCAGATGGAAGACCATGTCTGGATAGATTTGCAGTTGTGCAAAGGTCTGTGCATTTTTTTTTAGAAAAGTTGTTTTTTATCAAGTTTTTAAAACTTTCACTATTGCTGCACAAGCCTGCTCTAAATGTATCCAGAACTTTAAGGTTGATCTTTCTGGTGTGTTCCCAAGTCTTTGCAATGAGACTTTCACAGGACAGCTGTTTATGCACTAATAATGAATTCCATGCTTGTGGACTGTGTAACAAATATTTGCCTTGCAATTTATTAATGTTATCAGATACTATGGTTTTTTTTGAGATCTTTATTTCTAAATAAATAAATATGGATAACCATTTCTCATTTTTTCCACCTAATACTTAAGAGCAACTTTGTGTTGGCCCATCACTTAAAATTCCAACACATTTCAGTGTGTGGTTGTAAAACACTGTCCATTACTATTGCATGCCTTTTTCAATCCACTTGCTACTTGATATATTTATGGAAAAAAGGCTTCCTTCAGGTGAAGAAAAAGGTCTTCTGAAGTTCACAAAATGATTTTAACATTTACATTTAAAATAGGTTTTCTTTATGCACAGCATGCTAATAAAAAGTGCTACTGTGAGGCGACATCTACTATGAGAAAACTAACAATGTGACATCTTTTACTGATAAACCTCATGTTATGCACCATCCATCTTCACAATTGATATTAAATAAACAACATGTTTATCTCTTTTTCACAGCCATGTATTTGTGTATGAATAAAGAGATAAGGAATCACTTTCTCCAGAGATGGGGAAAAAAATCTATATGTACTATATGTCTGTATGGCATCTAAATAAATTATATAAAGCTATTACTGTTATGCTTTTGATATGTAAAGATGATGAGAATGACCTTATCCTTCACACTTTGAAAGCCAGTAAGAGTAATAATTAACAGCAGAGAGATAGAAAGTTGGATGAATTAGTTTCATAGCTCAATTTGAACTACAAGCTCTACCAAGCTGTGGTTAAAATTTTTAATGTTCACACAACCTTTAAGCCGTCTCTCTGTCCTGAGATGATAGTAACCCTTCATCTTTTTTGTCTTCCTTTTCATCTTTGCTGTTCCCTGTACTTTAATATATGCATGTATAATTAAAAAAGAAACATGGAAAGTTCTGCCTGTTTGACAGCATCTGTCATATATTAATGAAGAGATTTCACACATAACAAAACCAATTACAATCTATGTCACTGTAGACCAAGAACCAATCCCAAAGCATTAAAAAAATAAGACCCTCACAATGCAAAAAAACTCAGATGGGGCCCTCAAGTAGCAATGTATTTGAAGAACCCATCTAATATAGATTACTAACATTAGCAAAGCAAATGTTCGGAAAACATAAGCTATTAAAAATGACACATCTCCAGATATCTAAGAAGACATTTGTCAACTTCACATAAACTTATCTTGGCAGTTCCTTAAAGACTCCTGAGGTCAAGGGAGAGACTATGCATAAGTGACTGTGCTTTTCTGGGACAAGTCCATTATTGTGGCACACAACTTTACATAGGCATAGAGTTTCAAAACAGAGTTTTTTTTTTTTTTTAACATAACCATTTTCACTTTCATTTTACTTTAAGTATGCACCAGCAAATAGACTAAGAAAAATGAAAACATACAGCGCTAGTAGCTATAGCTTATTTCCAGCTTGTAAGGCCAGTTCAAACCATTTCATTACTTTTTCCAAGTATATGTTCATATGCACCATATCACCATTAATATGTATTACATTCTGATTAGATGGAAATATTTCTCACATCTTCCTTTGGCCTGACCATATGTGTCAGTTCCATTTTTCTGTATCGCCTTGGTGAATTTCTCATTTAATGACTTCCAGTATAAGACATGCAACAAGGCTTAGGGCTATTCAAGAAAACAAGATAAGATGAACTGAAGTGATCCTCTTAGAAACATGGAGATGCTCACTTCTGCTCATTCCTAAGCTGGCACACTGACCCAAACACTACTCATTTCGGTCAATTTACTCAAATTAATCTTTACATAAGCTAAATAAAAATGGACTTCTGTGGGATTGTCTCTCCTTTTAAGAGACTTTTTATATTTAAATATAAATTTGTCATTTATAAGAGACATGAAATCTGAAGAAAGCCTAAACAAATGTGAATTAGTTTTATAGCTTAAATTGAACTACAAGCTGCACCATATATTGGAATGACGTATTTCATTTTCTCAGATGAATAGCTAAGCTAAGACAAAGCAAAGCAAAATTAATGAAGGCAAAGAAATTACAAGATCATTTTAAATTAAACATAGTTATAAA
>CAEGAE010027134.1:0-52931 GCA_903067095.1 Girardinus metallicus
TATATATATAAAAAATCCTGTTACTCTGAAGATCTACTTACAGACCTTGAAAAGTGCATGGATGCACTCTTATCAAAATAAAGAAGCAGAAATAACTTACATAACCACATAACCAGTGAGAGACCTTGACAATTCTAGCAGACATCACTGTGTGCTCCATAAAGCCATTACAAGATTTTAAATGGCAGGAAGGGTAACATTTCAACAATTTAAAATCCTAAAACTTTGGTCTGCATTTTTACTGATAGCTGACTTATGCCTGGAATGCACAAATGCACCATGCTGAACTCATAAGACCTTCTCGAGAAAATAAAAGATTTGACTCAGAAGTCTGAAACAAAGTTAGCAGACATTTTTTTGATGCTCCTCCAATTCTGAGCTGAACATTTCCAAATGTCTGTGAGACAAATTACAACTGTTCAAGTGTTCAGAATCTTTTCTGATTTTTCCCAATGGAAAGAGTTTATAAATCCAGCGCATCATTGACGTATTCTGTCTCAGGGTTTTATCAAGTGATCACTACCTCATCATAGAGATGGATTTAAACTATGTTTTTACCCCTGAGAAAGAATACATTTTACTTTTGCCCCTTTTACTATGCATGTATATTATGTTGTGGCATCCAGATCAATGATTCTGCAGGTGCGATATCTTCGAGGGTATTTTATCTCTGAAGGTAAACCATCAGAGAGTTTTACAAAAGGTCGGGGAGATTTGCAGGGTTTGTTGTGAACTGGAATAATCTTTGCTAAACATACGTTATGTCTGTAACATAACGGCTGCACGTCACCCATTCAAAAAACAAATTTCATTTCTTTACATAGATAAATATTGTCTGCATGTCTCTTAGGGGTGCAGGAGCTGATCTGGTCTAGGTGGATATCCTGTATCACCCAGATAAACATCACGGTTGGCTTTCTGTGGACTTCCAGAGATTTATGATTTGCCTCTGTGGAGTAGGCCACTGGGAGGTAAATACTGTATGAAACCTTCCAAATGTCCCGGCAGTGTTCATCACACACACATTTACACACATAACTAGATCCACACTTCATCTGAGCCTTTAGGTTTAAGCTGGAACAGCTGCTACTATGGCTGCACCAGAAAACAGTTTAAAGGGGGGAAAAAAAAAAAGTGAAAACAGCAGAAAAATATTGCTGCATTTGGTTAACTACGGGGTCCAAGACGTTAACAGCAAAGGCTCTTGCATCATCCCATTAATTTCTCCCACTGCACAATGTCCTCCAGCGCTGTGTATATGACCCACATGCTCAGAGAGATGATGCTTGGGAGAAACAGGGTAAGACAGAAAACAGAAAAACTGGAAAATTGCTCCAATTATAAAAGCCCTTTGATGTAATAATTCTTACTGTGCCCTGTGCCACAGTCCACATAAATTACCACGTAGATGCTACAAACAAAATAAAGCTTTTATTAAGAAGCATTTCAGCCGAGCTGTGAGATTCGGGGTCAGTTAATGGAAATGGGCTATGACGGATAAATCTGGTCCTTCATAGAAGAATTATTGATCCAGCAAAAGCTCACTACATTAATCAGGTACAGTATAAGATCTGTGCTGGTAATTCTGTTACTCTGCAGGATGGATGTGCTTCAGTGAAACAGCAACAAGACACACCTTCTCATTCTGCACAAACTAGAGAAGATGGTAATTACAGTTTTCACCAAAAGTGGCTGGAATAAGTGGCAGGGTTGTTTTGTTTTGTTTGTTTGTTTTTTTGATAGGAACAAATGATAAATTGTGGAAAATGTTCATTTGGATCAGAGCCAATCTTCCTTTAATCAAAAGTCACAGGGTGATATGAGGGGCTGTTTAGGACAAAAACTATGTTTTGTCTCTCACACACTACTAAAAACTCACACACACACAAAACATTAAAGTTGCACATATATACTATTAAAATGTCACACACACATACAATTTTTCTCTCATGCGCATACACAAAATACAAAAGTTGCGCATATACACTACAAAAATTTCACACGCATACAATTTTTCTCTCTCACACATACACACTACTAAAATATCACACACGCATACATTAAAGACTAAGATTGCACATATAAACTAATAAAAAAGAGACTCATTTTTGTATGTGTGAGAGTTGTCACGGAAGAGGCGGGGCATCATTTCGAGATCGGATCGCGCATGCGTTGATAGCTTCAAGTTGGATATTGGAGCTCCACGGTGTAAGCGGCGTTTAGCTGAAGGTTGATCCGATTTATGAACGCTAATTTCGGCCAGCCGTTCTCTACGCTCCCTCCTCAAGCGCTCAGAGGTTCACTTAGGGATTATTCCGGTTCTAAGGCCGCTTTCTCCGGCTGTAACGCCGGTTCTATGGCCGAGGTTTGAGCTAAACTCTGCTTACACCGTGGAGCTCCAATATCCAACTTGAAGCTGACGTCACTGTGGTATCAACGCATGCGTGATACGATCTCCAAATTATGCCCCGCCTCTTCCGTGACATCACTCTCACACATACAAAAAGTGAGTCTATATTTTATTAGTTTATATGTACAATCTTAGTCTTTTATGTATGCGTGTGAGAAAAAAAATAGTATGCATGTGTGATATTTTAATATGTGTATGTGCAATTTTAATACTTTGTGTGTGCGTGTGAGAGAAAATTGTATGCGTGTGATATTTTTGTAGTGTATATGCACAATTTTTGTATTTTGTGTGTGTGTATTAGTTTTTAGTGGTGTGTGAGAGACAAAACATAGATTTTGTCCTAAACGGCCCCTCACAGGATGATATTTTTCTGCATAGACAGCAAGTGCATGCTGTATAGGTGTAACATCTCTGCCAAACCGAAACTTAAGTAGGAGTTGTCTTTGAAGGATGGGAAAGCCAAAACTACCCCATGACCAGGTTTCACGTCTGTAGCACACCGAAGGATCTGATCCCCATAACTTGCAGGCTAGCAGCTGTCAGGGCTGCCAGTCAGACATGAGGTTTATCTAACATCAGCAGCACATTGTTAGTTGTTTGTTGATGCAGTCGAGCTGCAGATTCGGGTCATTGAGCAAATTTTAGGGTGTGAAGCAGTTAAGATAAATGGAGGGGTATGCAGAAGATGAGGCAAAACACTTCTAGAAGCACAAATAAGTTGTTTCAAATAAGAAATACAAACCTTCCAACAACCCAGACTGATCAAGTTACCATTTGCTTATCTAGAAGCACGCCATGGAGCTGATACTTATATAATTATATATATAAATGTAAATTAATTAATTAATTTCTGACAGTACGGTGTTATATTTGAGCTCTACTCTGTTCAGCCTTCTTGTTAGCTGCTGAAAGTTTTGTGCTTTCTTATATGCAACATGAATCAGTTTCCTTTTAAAGGGGAGGTAATGTGTATTTTCAAGGCACGTAGTGCCATTTTAAAACATAATCAAGAAAATATGTTACCTTCAGTTCTTATAAAAATGCTGCATATGTCGAACATGACTTAAAAGAAATTTAACTTTGCAATTCAATACCTTTATATTTACACCTTTACATGCTCTGTCTCTTTAAGAAACTCTTGCTCCTTCTGAAACTCCATCTTCAGAAAGGTAGAAGATGATGTCAGGAAGTCATCACAACATCGCTCCTCCTGGCAAGCGTTTTGCACACCTGAATGGTTGCCATGGGAGATTAAATGATTTCTCAAACTTGATTCAAGGCAACACTCCAGGTATATTGTTAATGAGGGAATAACATTCAAAAAAGTCACTTTCTCATTATCCTGCCCCTTCTTTTATCTTTGTACTCCTTCTGACTTCACTTTAAACGCCTAACTGATTCTTAAAATAATCATCACTTCCCTGTAACAGAGACCAAATGGCAGAGTGATTGTGAAAAACAACAGAATTTTTACTTTTCCAACCATCCGGTAACCAGTGGCTGATCTGATTTCCACCATCTACCAATTTCTACACTAAAGACCTGCTTGTTGAACCTTTAGCTTTCTGTCTCTATGCACTACTTTAAATTCAAATGGGTGAAAGTTGTTAGATTGGAAAGTAATTCTGCTCCAAAAGATCATCAGTGGTTTTCAGATCAGATCATCGTTTCAAACTTTACAGCTCCATGCTCTAAGGAACTTTAGATATTCAAGTCATATAACAAAATGGAATAACTGTAATTTATGATACTGTGGTCACAGTGCCCAACTTTAATAGCTAGTGTTATTATTTTTCCCAGGGCTATAAAATCAAACTCCGGCCCTCTCATCTCAAGCACTCAATATACATTTATGTGTTGCAGGGGGTAAAGGAAATCAAAACAGTAGCCGTAATCCAAATCTGGTAATCTATCTTTACTTACAGCTGCAATCCCAGTTAGTGTTGTGTAATTTATGTTGTCCTCTTGCTGCTATCAAAACCTTCAATGACAGATCTTGTTTTCATGCCTCTCTAAACGAATTCTCAAGTTTGGTCAAATGAACCACAGATGGACGCTTCATATCTTTTGCCATTAGACGGGGACAACCTGTCTTGGTCCGCCTGGATTTGACAGACTACTGAGCACATGGTGTTAGCGACACGCTCTTACAGACACACACACACACACGCCTCCAGAGGATAGGATCTCGGAGAAGCAACACAGCCTATTTCACTGCAAATTAGGTTAATCACACTCCAGAGAGGCCCAGTTAATAACCCTCATAGAGGCTATTAAGATGGCACCTAAATCATAGGGCTATCTGGATATCTGATGCCCGCTCATAAAGAAATGCCACGTTTGGCACTGGAGTTGTGGCGAAAGCCTAAGAACGAAGAGGCGGGTCACATAAAGTCCATCACCTGCAGGCCACTGATGCTGCGCACTTGCTTTGTGTATTAGGGGGCCTCGATCATTAAGCCACTTATATTATTCAAAATTAGACCATCAGTCAGAAACAAACCACAGTTTAGTGTAGCGGTACACAGGGCATACAACACATGCTCCCCATGAATACTGATATGAGGACATAATGCCTGAGCTTTCTTAGCTCACAAAGATCAGCTGAACAACTTCCTCCTTTTATCAACGTTTGAGTAAATTTAATATTTATCCAGACTGAAAATAATTATACAGCCCGAGAAACGGTAGCCTCCGGGAGACGACTCAACAGGAAGAAAAGTCCTTGGGAAAGATAACTGGTGTCTCTGCTGCCCGTTACGTTATGCAGCCACAGTAATCTGAAGCCTGATAGCATCTCCTGTGTGCTGGTGGGATGAGCGCTCTCTGTGGGGAAGCAAAAACTGTGCGACGTACATGAAAGATTCAGTACCGAGGTGTAGAGCCTGGCATAGATGAATGGTGGCCGGTAGACTCAAATTATACACAATTACAGCTGCTTTTGTCTTTGGACCGCACGTAAATTTGTCTTCCATTGGGAAAATCTATCATGTACCTAGGATTTCAATTACAATGAGAGAAATCCCAACGTATTTTAACATAGTTGTTCATAAACAAAAAAACAAAGAGATCTAAAACATATTTTTTCACCGACAACCAATTTTGCAGCCATGTTTCTACACAAATAACTTAAAGCAACCAGATGAGTGCTAAAAAAAAATACTAAACTATCTGTTAGTGTGCTACAGAACCAGTTCTTCTGTCAAACTAGTTGCAAGCTTCCCTTTTGGCCAAATGGAGCTACAGTTCCACACACACACACACGCGCACACCCCCGCCCACACACGAACACATTACAAGAATATTTTTTGATTATAAGCATGTTTTTTTCAATTAAAGGTTCACAGTTGCTGCACATCTAGCAAAATGTGCAGAAAGCTTTAAATAATATTAACATCATTATTCCAGTTGTATAATCTTAGGTGTAAAATTTGAGACAAACCTTGTCAATGATGAAAATTACAATTAATAAAAAAAAAAAAAAAACTGATATCACAGATGCTGTTAATCATTTTGTGCTGCCTCCCTTTACCAGTCGGTCAAGTCTTAGGTTTCTATAATATTTTACGGATTTAGAGACAAAATGATGGAGGGATCTTTAACCATTTTAACTAGGTCACCCAGAGTTCTGGCTGATCCAGGGTCTGGGATAAAGTTGATTCTGCGTATGATGGACAATTACTGTTCACTGTGCTATTTCTTTTGGATCATTATCTGGCAGTAATACACCATATTAATCAATTTTCAGTAAGTAAATGGAAGCCGACATTAAATGTAGAATTATCTGGTAATTCAATTAAAGAAGTCAAAGGGCCTATGAAAAAGGTTTATAGGCCCTTTGGAGGAGAAAACGATGCAGCAGCATCACAGATAACTACCGTGCTTAACAGTGGGCACAGAGTAATTGTTGCCCTTTTCGTCCTTAGTTTTACATCAACGCCACCCAGAAAGTCCTTTTTTTTTTTTAATTTGTAATGGTGGGCCAAAAAAAATGGCTTGGTTGGAATACCTTACAACCAACTGATGGATGGCATCTAATTGCTGGTATGCAGAGTTGATAACCCTAGGATGCCTCACTTTACTGCATTTCTCTAACAATAAGCTGGATTCTTGTTTTTACATCCCTTTCTGTCTCTGCATGATGGCAATAAGAGTTTGCAGTTGATTTTTATGATAGATTCCTCCTCCGCCCACTGAATAAATACACTCAAACTAAGGGGTGAATTTTTCAGAAATCGGTGTAAGATAATGAAAGTAATTTTCTTCAAGGGGTTTTACAACTCTTTAACAGTGGGTCCACTGTAGATGTAAGACAGATTTACGCTTTAAAAGTATTTATACAACCTAATCCTTTCACAAAGTCTTATATACTTAATATTAAATGACAAGAAAGATTGCCATTTAATATTAAGTTGATTCTATTATTACAGTAATAATAGAATCAACCCTAGCCGGGGCATTTACAGATTGAAATTTTGACAAAGAATAATCATAAAACCTTTTTAACAGAGATTCCTAATGAGATTAGTTGCCTACAATCCATAATGAATAATGTAATGAATGAACGAATAACAATGCAAAGGCTGTGGAGTTTTTTTTTTTTATCTTCTAAAATTTCCTTTGTTTAAATTTTGCTAAAGTAGTCCTTTTTAATTTACGCCCACATATCTCCACTCTGAGGGCAGGTTGTTCTTTATCTGTTCAAACAGGTACAGTAGCTCTTCCTGCACAACTTCCGCTTTTTATTCCGCATAAACACACACTTTATGGACAGTAAGAATTTTCCCTGCAGGATCCACACGCCATCACTGACTTAAGAAACACCCAACAAGAACAGACGACTCAAGCTTTCAGCTGCCGTTTGAAACAAAGTGGCCTACAACTCATAACACTCTGCTGCGGTCCGTGACACCAGTCGCCGTTTCTCCAGGCATTCCCCTTCTGACGTTCCACATCCCCACCCAACAAGCAGCAAGACAATTCCTCAACAGGGAAGCACATCTGTTCCAACTTTGGACCACACCAGATCTGAAACCAATTCGTTTCATCATCTTGTGCATCTGCTGCTCTGCCGACGCCGTGCGCTGCCATTACCCTCTGAGGTCAGGCTAGGATGTGGAGAGTGTGTCATGCATAATAAATATGCGCCTGCAAAAGGGAAGGAATTAGATGTGCCAGGCAGGAACGAGATTTAGCGGGTGTCCAAAGAATCTGAATAACATTAGACTGTTGCTCATTAAGGAGCGCGTCCTTACTTTTATTGGCTACCTTTATGAGGAATGAATGTGGCAAATTTTGGCTTTCGGTCGGAAACTTCTTGTGAAGCTTGGAACTAAATAGCCCGTTTCCCCGTCTTGTTCAAAGTAACATGAAACTGAAACATTGAAAAAAAAAAAAAATCAGTTCTGTCGGGTTAACCTCAGAGCCTCTCTCCCAACACCTTCCACCGAATATTGTTTCCTACCCTGGATAAGCTCAGATCAGTAAACTGCAAAAGAAACTTTCAAGAGCACAAAACTCTGAAACGTGTCCCGGAGACACTTACCCTTAAATCAATGGCTTTACTATCATAGGAACGTATAATTACCTTTAATTTAACCTCCGTGAAGTTGCCTTCCAATTACTTTATGGTTGCATCTTTCCATATGTTTGCTCTCAGAAGTGGGGCGGAGCTGCCAAGGCTAACCTTGAGGCTGTGCGCGCGTGCGTCTGTGACCGCGTGTGAGTCATTTGAGCTGTGCTGTTGGTGACCCCTAGCGTTCCTGATGTGAACATTTTTACTGTTTCCTCTGGAAAAAAAAAATAAATGTTTTTGCCTAAAGATTCCACGTTGACAGCACTTCACTGCAAAAACTGTGCAGTGTGTGAAATACGTTCTTCCCCTTTGCAATTTTCTTTTCTGAGTGCATACATTTAATTCCGATGAACTCATAAGTTGCCGTGGCGTAGCTTTAAAAACTGAGACGTGTTGTGAAGAGGGGTGTCGAATTTTAGAAAGGATGGGTTATTCGGGTTATTCGAGCGTTAAAGTGACAGATTTAATCCCAAACACGCTATTTTAATCAGCAGCAAACGTGTCTCACCTGCGCGCAGCGCTCCTTTTTATCCACATCTTATCTCGGCTGCCGAATCCGCCTCAGTCCTCCAGGTATCCTCCCATTTGGACGGCTTTTCACCTAAGTCTGGGGCAATTTCTAGTTTGAAGTGAGAAAAGCACTCAAGTCACGGACCTTACTCCAGCTGTCAACGCGAGCATCTTTGTTTTAAGTCATATCCTTCAGCGTGGCGCACATCGAATTCCTCCAAGAAGGTGACCAAATCCCACTCAAGCGAGAGAAAAATAAATAAATAAAAACGCCAGAACAATAGTCAGCTCGCTCAGAAGTTCTTCATCTGTTGTTCTGCTCTCTTCCTGGTAATCAGTTAACGGCAGAGGCGGGCAGGTGAGCAGGTGCCCTCAAACTTTGCCTCCGCGCAAAAATCCTTCATTCCTTCCCTCCGGCTGAATGAGCGAGCACATAAGATGCGGGGAAAACGGGCCAAGTAGTGTGCTTCTTCATCACTGAACTGACAGTACGTCGCTTACATTGTTGAGAGGCAGATGAGCCTCCGAGAAAAAGGAGAGAGAAAAAGAGAGAAAGAGAGAGAGAGAGAGAGGAAAAAAACACAGAGCAAAAGATGAGGATGCACGGATCTTCCAAGTCAGCAGCGCTGGCAGGGGGTCCTCATTATCTCCTCACATCTCTGGAGGTGTTAAGGGTTGAGGATGGGTTTCAGAGAAAGTAAAAAGAAAGAGATGGGGAGAAAATGATGGAAAATAGGCGAAAGTGTAGGAAGGAAGAAGGAGCGCGATGAGGGAGAGTCCTGGAGGATGAGGATTGTTTCTGAGGAGTTGGAGACAGAGAGAGAGAGAGAGAGAGGGAGGGAGAGAGAGAGAGAGAGGGATGAGAGCTTGTCATTACAGAGGAGAGGAGGATGGTCCGTCTCCTCCTGCTGCTCCTCTTCTCTCAGACTGACGAACGACCTGGCTGCCGAGCCCCACGTTGCCGTGACGTCACTTTAAAGCCAACTATGTCATGTGCCGGAGCGCCTCGCGTCATGTGGGAGCGCGCGCACACGCATGGTCGTCTGGGCTTGGCTACATGGTGATGGAGAGCACAGAACTGCCTGCACAGGTAGCAGTATGACCGAGGCGTCATCTGTTTGGTAAATAAAATTATGACGTTGTCATTTGGACACAAACTTGTTCACATTTTAGTTTTCAAGTAGTTTATGCGACAGACCAAACAAAAGCAACGCGCATTAATGGCGCGGATAAAAAAAAAAAAAAAAAGACTCACGGTTGCAAGATTTCTCAGTCAGATTGAGTGGACTGCATCTGTCAATATCGCCTTTTCCTATTTAGCGCTGTACTTTGACTGGGCCAATATTGCACATTGTTTCATGCTGGGGTTGTGCCCAGTGTTCAGGACGGCTGCCATGTTACTTTGTCTTCTCTGCCCACACAGGTGCACTTCTGGGACTTCTGAAGGCACTTCGGAGTATCTGAGTAAATGAGGCTGAGGACGAATTGACAGTTTTCAGACTTTTTTTTGTGAAAACTATGAAACTCACGTAGCATTCCACGTCACAGTTAAACGCTAATTTGTACTGGTATTTCACATAAAATCCAAATAAAATACTTGGAGGTCTGTGATGTAACAGGACAAAATGGGGAAAATATGTTCAAAAAATGTGAGTGCTTTTGCAAGGCAGAGTGAATTTCATCCATCCATCCATTTTCTGCACACCCTTGTCCCTAGTGGGGTCAGCTTTTTTTTTTTTTAATAAATGAACCTATATAGGCCTATATATTGTGTGATCCAGCACAGCAGAATGACCGCTGACAGAAATCAGCTTGAAACGTCCGCTCAATGTCACAGTTGACCGAACCTCAAAGGAACAGAATCATCGCCCTGCTTGTGGCTGGCCTGACTAATAAAAGAAAAGAAAAACTTTGTCAGAGGACTGAATGTCAGTCATCCAATGACTGTGCATCCGAGGTGAAGGTATACTGTGATGTTACTTGGCTTGGGCTGCAGCCGGGACTCTGGCCAGGTCAGCAGTGTGTGACTATTGCTCATCAGGATTGATACGTCAACCTGTCCACCGGTACAGCAAACTTCAATTGAAGAAGGAAAAAAAAAAATCTGTTATGGATAGGTGGCGGTGAGCCATCTTGCTGAATTACTTTAGCTCTTTTCTGCAATAATATTTACCCATTGTGACGTCCAAAGGTGTTCCAAATCTTTTGGATTGTGAGAAAGTTTCTAGTTCTCAGATCTTGCCAGATAATCCCACAGATTTTCTGTGAGATTTAGTTCTGAAATCTTATTTGGCCACTCCAAAACTCTACTTTTCTCAGTCTTTTGATTCGAAGTGTTTGGAGCGAAAACTAAAACGACTCATCATCTTGAGCTTTCTATCAGACACCTAAAGGGTTTTGTGGGTGCTTATGACTTTATCCACCTTGACAAAACCCAAGTTCCATCACAAATCAAAGAAACCAGAGAGCATGATGCTGCCACCACCATGTTCCTTAATGGATATGGTGATATCCAATGCTGTTTCTCTGGTAAGCATACATTTTTGCAAGTTTCGGCCCATGTTCTTCAGGTCATCACTCATAACATGGTTCTGGGAGATCTTAGGCAGGTTTGGATGATTCTTTGTGAAGTAATCTACCTCACTTTTCAAAATTTTCCTTCCACTCAACTTTCCACAAGTATGCGTGGGCACAACGATGGACAGGACAAATGAATTTATTTATTTCTAAATAAGTGACTGTGATCCCATAAACATAAACAACAATCCAGCTCCTCAACAAGCAGGAAGGAAGAGAAAGAAATAGAAAATCATCACTTGACCTTTAGATGACTCTTGGAAACTTTACAAGCTGTTAAGTAGCCGTAGTACAAAAAAGAAAAAGAAAAAAAAAGCTTGTTTTCAAAATTCTGAAGTTGATGTTAGATCAATAAAATGTTTTTGAACACTTCTACTAAGAACCATGCATTATCCATTTGGTGAGCTCATTTTTAAAACATGCTGTCCTTCCATACCCTTTTCTTATACGACAGATTTTTCTTTATTCCGCCCTGCTTCCGCCATAGCTGTTTTTTTTTTTTTTTTCCAAAACCAAGTAATTTTTTTTCCACCTTCTGCATAGTGTGTGAGTCTGCTACTTTGAGCAAAACCAAATATAGTATACTGTACAGTACAATAGAGGCATGATGTAAGAACTCAGAACATCAGAATCAATCACATCACTCCGATTTCAGGGCTCAGCTCAGATGAGGCAAAACGTATTTTCTGGGAGAATGTGCGGCCTTAATGCTGAATCCAAAGTGAAAGCAGCTTTCTATTGCGCAGCGTTTTTCTACCATCTCTCCCATTTGACATGAATGCGGCATTAAACTGTCACCCTGGAGGCTTTTTACACACCTGTACCACAAGAACCTAGCGGTAGGCAAAATTCTCTTTTCATTAGAATCGGTGTGCTGATGTGACCGCACAGCGGGATAGCTGAAAATATTATCCATGACAAGATCAGGTCTTGCGTGAGAAAAAGAGAGGAAAAGGCAGCCTTCCTTGTTCACCTCAGGGTCAGAGTGTCTAACCAATGAACACATCACACCTGTTTCAGCCTTTTGCAACCACTGCAGCCTTTCCTGGAAAATAAAATCTCCAGTGGTGTGTTTTTTGAGTTCACATCCTCAAAATGCATCGCCACACCTCCTCTATGTTACAAAAAAAACAAAACAAAACAAATGCAGTTAAATGTTTCATTAATTGTAGAAGTGGTAAGATGTACGTAAGTAATGAATCTCAATCAGTGCAGGATGAATTATTTATTTCTCAGTGAACAATATTTATCACAAATTTACAGAAGAGGGATTTTTTTTTTCTTGATTCACAGAATTTGGATTAATTTAGCATCTTTAAAATAATTACACCTAAATTAAGAGTTATACAAAAAAAAATTACACCAAAAGCTATTTTCTTACAATGAAATACTATATTATTCATCTAACTGATGCCTATTTTCCAATAATCCATTTAGCAAAAAAGGAAACATAAGTAAAAACAAATATACAGATGAATTTAACCTTCACAATTTGAGTGAACGTCTACCTTTGATGAAAACATTGGCAATCAGACGTCTGAAGAAACTTCTTAGAATATTGAGTTCTAATGGTAATCTGAAGGGAGAGGGATTGGGATTTGGTAAAAAAAAAAAAAAAAAAGTAAAAAGAAAAGAAAATGTTTAGGACTTCAGTCATTGTTAAAGGAATGAAAATAAAAACACTCTTGAAGAAACTTATTTAGTAAAAAAAAAAAAACTTTATCAAGCATGGTCTGACTTGGCAGGAATTTCTCATAAAGTGTTGATCAACCAATTGGAAGAAGCCTGGGGCAAAGTCCAAGCCATTTTATAGAAAGCAACATGAGAAAGTTTAATCGATGCTGAATGTTGCTTTTCACATTCATCTTATCTACGTAGCAATGAAAACTCAGCTCCGATTCAGAATAATTCCTTTGGAATTACTGTATTTAAAAATGCTTTTATGAATTTCCAAATTACAGAAATAGATTATGCATTTTCAGCACAGAAATATTAACACTCAACAAAACAAATCTATGTTCATTATTTTTGTATGAAAGCCCAAACTCAGTCAGGTTTACTAAAAGAGTAATTAATTTTACTAACCTCTTACCAATAATCTTTCTCACCTCTTGGTATTGAATCATTCTGAACATGTTCTCTTTTTTGTATGTATAATTTTCTAGGTTATGTGGTTTTTATTTAGCCATAGTTCTTTTTCCTTTTATTACTCTGCTAGTACGTACTGGGCCTCCTTTCTTCGCACTAATGAATAGAAACAAAACTCTGTTGTCGTCAGTGTGTCGTCAGCCTTCTCCGCGTTCCAGAAATAGCGTGACGGTTTTTCCCACACATTTTGTGATTTGCTATTTTCAATGTGTTCAGTTCATGTGCAGATTTTGTTTTCAGCTGCACATAGCGATATACATGTAGACTAAAAAAGTCAAAGTTTGTCCTCATCAGAGCAGAGCACCTTTTCCTGCATATGTTTGCTTTCCCCTGGGGCTTTAAAAATGAGGAAATAATTTTAATGCCAATGTGCTTTTCTTCTCTGCTGTTTACCAAATATTAAAGATTTTTTTTTTTTTTTTTACAATAAAACAAACATTTATTACAAAAATAATAAAATAAAAATAATGACTTTCTTCCATAAAGGTCAGATTTGTACTTCCAGATTCTCGACCGCGTCTCAGATTAATGCTCTCCTTGTTCAACCCGTCAGTCTAGATGGACGGCCATATCTGGGTAGGTTTTGGAGGCGTGCCATACTCTTTCCGTTTGATGATGGATGGAGCCGTATTTGCTGAGATGTTGGGATTTACTTTTAATGACTTACCCTTGCTTTAAACTTCTCCACATCTTTATTCTCCACTTGTCTGTAGTGCTCCTTGGCCTTTCATGACGATGTTTGTTTAACCTCTTGACTGCTGAGGGCAACAGCTTTCACTGGACTTTATTTAGCAATATCACAATACAAGTAGGCTGACGGTAACTGTGGGTTTTCAGGTTTTTATTTGTAAAATGTCTTGAAAGTATTTTGATATTTTCATTTCACTTCTCTATTACACTTTACTTTGTGTGGTTCTATTTCTTAAAATCCCAATAAAATACACAGAAAATGAAAAAGCCAGGAGTATTTTTTTTTTTTTTTTGCAAGGCTATGAAAGGAGTTACTATTCTCCCAGTGAGATGAATTGCAGCTGTTCATAAAACTGACTGCTCCATACATGATGAGGCAACATTCCTCCCCCGCTAATTGTTGCTATAAAACACACTTCTGTTAAACACCCTCATTACTTCATTACTGCGTACGCATACATCCTGATCCAAGTGGACGCGACTGTCTGAGGAAACCATCAGCAGCTCTCCAGCAGATGGAAGCTGTCATCGCTCCGCTTCTCCATTTCACTTCCTCCATCTCTCTCCTCCTCTCTCGTTCACACTCCATCTCCCACACTCGCTGTTTTGCATGTTGTCTTCCCCTGGTTTCGTGTTTGTGTGCGTCCTCATCGTCGCACATTCGCCTTTCCTCGTGAAACAGGAAGAAGGGCGTATGTGTGAACAGCGTTGTTTTGCCTCTGAGAGAAGGGGAGCGGGGGTCGCAGGTTGTCATGTATGTTTTCTTAGGCTGCAGGTGGTTTTTGTCTCACATGGATCTAAACGCGGCATAATAAACATCTGTTGTGTAAGCCATTAACACCCCGCCATGAGAGTGCGCATTAAAAGGAAGAGGGATCAGAGTGCTGCTGTGTATGTGCTAAACTGGACTGAGTCATTCTGAGCAGCAGCAGTTGTTGTGGGCTGAGTTTTGCGTGCAGGGTGAATCGTTTTCTGGTTTGTGGTTGTGGTTGAAGTCACTTTACAAGCCTTTCGTTTTGAAAGAGTCTGTCTTGCAGCTACTTTTTGTGATTTTTTTTTTCTAAGTTGTTGTTTTTTTGGCCAAAACGCAAAACTTGAGATTTCTGAAAGATAGAAATGACCAGCAATAGACTGAATTGAAAGAGAAAATTGGTTTGCAGAGCCAGACAACAAAAAAATATCTTAAAAGTATGAAAAATAAAATGTTCTGTTGGTTCATGTCATTAGACATTAAAGAGAGCAAAGACTGTTCATTGCTGCAACACAAATGTGCAGCATTTCAACTGCAATTGATCATTTCAAAGTGTTTTATCAATAACTGTCTATTTATTTATACGTGGAAGCTTTATGTAGTTTTGAAATGTGTATTGCAAGTGCAAATGCTTTTAGTAAACAGCAGACAAAATGATTTCCTTATTAAAGAAACGTTTTTAAATAGGAAGCACTGAATAGACCTGTGGCTGCTAAATTACGACACAGAAAATGATGGAGTGAATCCTCCGAGTCTCCCCAGAGATCCTCTATGCACGAAAAATGGGTAAGCTTTGTAAAAATAAACAGGCCAAGAAGATGGATTTCTCATTAGACTCCTAAAATAGTTTTTTATATGCAAAACACTCGTTCCGTTTCAGTCTTAGTCTTGGCTTCGACCGAAGGAACAATTCAAGGCTGAGGGATAAGGACGCGACGCATTTCAGACCACAGCAACCACAGACAACTTTAGCTGGAGGCTTCTGTGGACACTATTGTGAGGAAACAATTGCCTGTTAAGGTATACCCTGTTGTCTGACTTGGTTTTTTAATATTTCATATGTGCTGTCAGTAAAAAAAAAAAATCTACTGATGTTTACACAGCTGGTTTAATAAATAAGCTTTGACCACTCTTTCCAAGTCTGGCTTCTAAATGTTTAACAACGGTAATTAGTTGCAGCTTTGACCATTTTTTTTCTGTGCCTGAGCAAAAGGAATTGCAGATTGTGTGTCGGTATACTGACTTCCAACATGCATAGCAACAGATGGAGGTGAGTTTTTGAAATTATGAAAGCTATGTTATTGTGGTGCAGGTAAATCTTCACAGGCAAAACGCAAACTGATCGTGTACAAAATGGTGAGACTTCTGGCTGCTTCCATTCATTACTATTATTTTTTTAACACAACAACCTATTCGCAGAAGTAGCAGATTAGATGTGCAAGAGACCCAGTTATTCACAGAAAATCAGTTACTGATGCATTCCCATTTACATCCGAGTAACAATGCTGATTAGAATCTAGTCTAAAATTCTACATTACCTGAATATTTTAGACAACAGGCTTGGTCTTATTTCTTCACTGTGGTGAAATGCAGGTAGCCTGGTTTGGTTGCTGGTTTGTTAGGTTTCCCAGTTACTGCATTCAGATGACATTTCTCCTGACTTTGTCTACCTTATGTAAGGATTTGAGTTTTTTCTGCGTGTTTATTTAGGTTTCTGTGTTCTCTAGAGTCTCCGTGTTGTCTTGTCTACCCCTTGGTTGTCCCCAGCTGTCCCTTGTTTCTCCTGATTGTCTCCTTGTGTATTTAAACCCACCCGTGTTCTTTCCGTCAGTTCTGTCATCTGCGTGTTGTTCTGAGTATCCCCAGGTGCTACCAGTTTTGGAGTCTTAGCCTTCCGCTCTACTGTGCTGCCTGAACTTTGGGATTATTTGTGTGCATTTCATCATTAAAACCATCATTTTCCTCATTTCAACCCGGGTCCGCTGGGTTTGCCTCACCGCCTCTTCCACAAAACATGATACCTCAGTTTAAAAATGTCCACATAATTCTTAATCCTAACAGACTCATTAACTTCTTTCCAGCTACAACGTTTATTTCTATTTATTTGTACATAGGGTCTTCACTTTATGATAACTTTTGGCTGAGTTTCAGGCTGCCTTCTGCTTGATTTCTGTTTTCGCACAGTTGTACACATTTATTTGGACATTAAGTAAAAAACACTGTGCAACGGCAAGATCTGGGTATTGCGACAACACTGGCTTTGTCATGTTTATATACTTTCTTTCTCCAATTACACTTAATCATTCACAGTTTTGGTACTTATCTTTTGTTGCCAGTGCTGCTCCTCTGTCTCTTCCAGAGATACATAAATGGTTTTGTCACTCTGTTAGAGCAAACATGGATCACTTTTACATCGATCTTCCTCTTCCAGACATTAAATTGGAAACTAACCAACAGTCAGAGAGTCACAAAAAAAAAAAAAAAAACATTTGCTGGTTTTGTGGGATTAGACAGAGAGAAAGCATAAAGTCCGAATAGACAGCTTTCTTGCAACATATAAAGATTTAGTTAGCGAGTCAAGTGACGTGGGCGTAGAACTAGATTTTTCTCTTTTTAACCTCTAAGCTTACGAAGCAGAATTCTGACTGGATGTTTATTCTTTAGGTTTTTCCTCAGCCAGTCAAGGGTAGACTTGTTAAACGTTTTGTTCAACCTGGGAAGGTTGCGTCTGTGCTGCCGGCTGAGAGCGAGAAAGGCAGGACGAGAAGCGGCTGAACTTGTTTGAGTTTCTTGAAGACCTCTGAGCTTTTATCTAAATGCCTGAGAAACTTTTTGAGCTGTGAGGAGAACTGAAAAGGATTTTTCACAAAACTTGAAGAAATTCAAGCCCTGCTTCTTTTTTTTCTTTTTTTTCAAGTGACTTACTGTACAACAAACAAAGGGGAAAAGGAAACTGAATCTGCTGAATCAAGTTTTCTAATAATTGGGGTCATTTATTTCTAGTGATTTCTCCTTAGAAATAGTTATTTATTATCAATAGATTGTATTAGTATGCATTTTTTAAGAATAGGTTCCATTGCTTTCAATCTGCAGAGATGATCAGATGTCCATTTGTGTTTGTTTTTCTTTGTTTTCTGACATTCACACTGATTTGCACAAGAAAGCAACTTTTTATTATTATTTTTCTTGGTTTTATTGCTGCAATAGGAAGAATAAAAGCCCGAAGTAAATACAATGGGAATTCTTCTGCTGACTAATAAAAAAAAGTATAACAGAACATCCACAACAGAGGAAGTCTCTACCGGTATAGATAGGCTTCTGTTCACAGCAGGCAGGGCTTGTTTTCCTGACTTTTTTATTAAATGAAAATCATTTCACTGCATTGTACTGAGGTCCTCATATACTTTCCAGCACATATTTGAGCCAGTGTTATTCATTCTGACAGTGCCGACCAATGTGGTGCCGAGTCTTTTGTTGCTGCTGTGTTCACTCAGACGTCATAAACTCCAAACATATTCGGAAGGAGAATGACAGGCTGAACATCTCGTCACTGTTATTAGAATTTGACCAAACAAACAGAAAATAAGCAGACACAAAATATATATTCATAAATGTGAAATGAAATAAATCTAATACACATTCTACCTTATTCATGAAGCTACATTGACATTAAGGAAGTACGTACAATTAGAGATTAGACCTGAACAATGCATCAGGGAGAGTTAAGAGCAATGTTGAGAATTTTGTGGCAGACCAGGTTCTTCCACTGAATTCATCTTCAACAGACATTTAGGTATCCTATCAGTGGACGGAAAAAGCAGGTCTGAGGAGCAGAACAAAGGCTCTGATCTCTCTGCCAAGCACACCCTAACCTACCGAGAGGAGCCTCGGTATCTCTATATAGACAGGATCCAACGTTTAAAGTCAACGTTAAAAATTTTAATTTTAGTTTTAATTTCTACCTGTCAAAACATTGCTGAAAAGAATCTAGTCTTAAGCAGATTTTTTTTTTTTTTTTTTATAAAGAGATAAATGTAGCGTCCTCTATAAAACATGAGTTTCCAGAACTTTGCTAGTTAGGAACCTTTAAGTGTGTGGTAGCAGAATGATCATGACAAAAAAAAAACAAAAAAAAAAAACATTCGCAATAGGCTTACACAAATAAATGAAATAAAAGCCACTGCTAACCTAGAGCCTATTTTAGAACTGAACCAAACAAATTTGCTCTGGTGATTGTGAAAAGTATCACACTTTCACTCTGTTTCTTATGTTTGTTTCTGGCATTTTCAATACACCCCTCTTTTGTTTGGCGTGAGTGAATACATTAAAGGATTAATCTACAGTGTTCTGGTGTGTCAGGACAGGGTATGTTGCTTTGTCATAATTTCACCACGCAGTTTTCCCTTTTTTTCATATTTTATAACATGAAGATAAAACTTCCACACACTCAGAGCTTTTAAAGTTGTAAGCTAATTGAATCTGGCAAGTCAGAAAGTACATTTTCATCAGGACAGACTGAGCATCTGCATAACATAGCATGAGAATACATAATACATGCTTGAACATTGATGCAGATTTTTTATGAATGCCAAAAAAAATATTTAAGAATGTGTTAGACATAAATCAAATTCTAACGTATAGGAAGACAATGCTGTCGAGTTATTTATCTAGAATATCTCACACTGAACTGCTGTTGTAAACTGATCATAAGAACATTATAAGAAAAAGGAGCTCTGACTTTTCCTTTTAACAACAAAATCTGTTTGTCTGTTGTGTGTTTCTTGCAGTTACAGTAGCAGACAACTATCCCCTCATATTTTTCTACTTCCCTTTTATTTATGACCTTGAATGTACTTGAATGCAAGTACAGCAGAAAAAAGACAAGACAACAGACATTGAGCCTCGATTAAAATCAAGATTTTATCCCAGTGGAACCTCTAACTTGCAGTAGTTTTGAAAACATAAACCGTCTAATGCTGTCATGTATGCTACCTGAACATGGTTTTTACTTGGGTCATACAATGAAGGAATAAAGTGCATGATATGAAATTCAAGCCGTATGAAATATGGAATGTGCGCCGTTTACAATGCACTCCCATTCTATATATTGTGTTTGCATCAGGAGAAATGGTTCGACACGTACAGGGTCCTGCTCCACCAAAATGGAGTCAAGTCACTTTTATCATAGTGTAAAATACAAAATATTTTTCAAAGGCTGCAATAAGATATTTACTACCAGACAGAACGCGCTGACAGATTACTTGCCTAAAACTGAAAAGAATATAAGGAACGAGCTCATCTTTTGGGAGTCTCCATTGCTGCAAGCAACTTCTTCAACATCAAATAAAAATGGCACCGCTCTCTTTCATCAGCAAATGTAAAGTCCAGGGGCTGACAGAGAAAAATATTCTGTCTAAGTCAAGTTATATTTTCTAGCTTCCATCAAAGCTACATCTTTTGTGTAAGCTAACCATCTAAAGAGGCAGTTTTATGTATTTTCCAGGCACCTATATAGAGCCATTTTATAGCACTATTAAGTAACTATATTATTCAGTTGTCATAAAATGCTGTATATATTGAACATAACTTAAAAGACATTATTCATGTTTCTCTATTGATTTTAGCGCCATCCAGGGTATAGGACCAGTCTCACACAGAGTGCCGGTACAACACAGCCAGAGGCTCGCTGGACCTTCACAAAGTGACTGCAGCACCACTTCCTGGTCCAACTTCAGATGTCCAGCTTGTCACAGCATGTGCAGTCGTGCCACATGAACAAGTGTCATGCTCACTAACAAACATGAGTGACTCAGTAATGCCACTTGCTTTAGTTTAAAGCTGCACATAAAAGAAGAAAGCATCAAATATATATATATATAGTAAATGGAAGCAATTCAGTACTCTGTGATGATGTTTATAATTGTGCAGTACATGTGTCTCAGTTTTTTGCACGTTATGTTTATTTACATTGTGTTGCATTCATCTGATGGCAATTTGTACGTGCGCAACCTTACGTCTGTTTATTAGGAGAAATACCACAGCGTTGGGAAATATGCAGTTATACAGTCATAGAACTGTGTAAACAGTCACATTTGTGTTTTATGTAAAAACGTGTTGGTTCAGAAAGCAGGATTAAGCTACAAACATATAGCTTGACATAGTTCTGTAAAAATCCTTTTAATGCATTCAATTCAATTTGTTTGTGTCAAAACAAACATGAAACACTGTCGGTCCAACACAAAGAAAACATAATATTATTTGAGAGAGCACAAAGTATGAAATGTATCTATAAAATGTTGATATAGATTCGTGCATGTACACATTTTTCTTATTGCTGCAAAATCTACATTGAGTCGCTGCTCTACAAAATCGCTGCTTATGGGAGTATGTTTACAGTCACACAACATAAAAAAAAAACTTACATATTGAAGCTGATTTAAAGTTTTCTGTGGAATATTTGGTCAAATCAACGAAATATTACAAGAAAAGTTACGATTGTCATTCAGTGCAAAGACCAGTATTCTAACAAGAAGAGCAGAAGAGTATAAAAATATGCCAATTTACACAAACATAATGGTTTAACACAGGGTGTTCAAACGTTTTGTCATGTGGGCCAACAAAAAGTACTTCAGTCAAAAGTACTTGTGTACCAAAACAATAAATAAATAAAATCAAGTACATGAAACAGTCTGCGTTTTTTGGGGGTTTTTTTGGTTTTGTTTTGGGGTTTTTTGTAGACAGACATGTTATTCATTGTAGATACAAAACCTATTTGATGTGTTTAAAGAAAAGCATCTAATTTTCAAACATATTTCGGCTTGGTTCATCAAATTTATTCGCTGTTATGAAAACAAGATTTGAGTCACTTTCTTTCAAATCCTTTCTATATTTAACTGAGTTTAATAAATTAAATAACGGTTGATTCGGGTGCAGCAAGGTTGGCTTTTCAGTAAAAGTCTCTAGATAGACATAGTTTTACTTGTTATAAAAGTTTGGTTGTAAAAATACAAACACTTTGTGTTGTTCTTAACATTTTCCATTGCCAGACATTGACATAATCTTGCCAGAAGGTTAGGTCTGGTCTAGCATGGTCTAACATGACCACAAAAAGAGTATGTATTGCAATAAAAATGGGAAATAAATCTGAACAACTGCCAAACAAACATTTCTAGAGTAAACTTGTGTAATTAAGAGTTGTATTAGCTTGTATTTAAATTCCAATAGTTTATTATGTGTCTCACATAGCAGAAAGTAGAGTAGGACTAGGCATGACAAATGATACTCAGGCCTTCATATTGTTGTCAATGCTACTTCTGTCATTTCTGGAACTTACACTTACAACGTTCACAATATGAAGAGCATTTCCTTTTGACACGGGTCAACTTTATGGTTTTAAAATGCAACCACACATACGGGCAATTCTCATCGTCACAGTCGCTCACATCATCCTCCTTCTCATTTTGTGGTTGTCAGCAAACACAAACTTGTTGACCATTTTCATAAAACATGCTACAGCTAGACACTGAACTTGCTCTCTAAAAGAGCAAAAAGCATTAAAAAAATGCTACTCATAATGCTGCTCCTAGCTGACGCTGTTTAAAAGGTACCCTATCAACATGTCAAATGGAAAAAATAAATGCTGAGGGGGCTCATTTTAGGATATGTATTGCTAACAGTAAATATAAATCTGAGCTACTAGATTTCAAAGTGTGGATTATCCTCGATCAGTAGCTTTAATTCACCTCTAATGCTGACCCTCCCCACCATCCATGTGTATATGGATCTGAGCCTTAAGGAGAATTTCAGCTATGTGGCCTTGAGGTGCTGTTATTGTTATCCTTTCTCTGCTTCATTACATAGACTAATGAACAGTTAGTTGCAGCAGTGCCGTTCAGGGCTTGTTTCATGCCAGTAGATCATGTTTGAACCAGAGGCAGTCTCTGCTGACTGAGTTTCCAGTTACGTAAAAGCCTCTTTTACACACTGGGCTTATTTAGGTTATAATGGGGAGTCAATATCAGGACAAAGTGTGGGACGATCGGCAAGCAGCAACACTGATATGATAAATCGAAATAGCTCAAACACTGTACAGGTTACACAACGTTCACCATCAACCCAGAAGCGGAGCTATTTGCTCAGTGAGCTTATGCTTCTTCGCACATGCGGCACACGAGATTGGTTTTTACAGCTGGGTCCCCGTGTGCTCGACAAGCACTGAAATGTTGTGTTGAACTATTGGATCAAAGCTGGATTATTCAAAGAGCAATTTTAGATTGTTTGTACGTGTGTAATATAAACCAACTGCCAGTATTACCTCAAAATTTCCCCACAGACTTCAATCTAATCTGTTCACGGGTCATGGAGGAAGGGTTGCGATCCACAAATCAGAAAACATTCACAGTAGGAAGCTGGACCTATTTTTTTAATCTTAATTTCAAATATCATTTTTAAGACCTTCGAAAACTTTTTCTTCAGCTTTCTATGTCTAAGCTGATTAAATTTTGCCTGACATTATAGGAGGGACTTCTTGTGAGCAGGGTCTGAAAGTGAGGAGATAAAGGCATGAGTAAGCGCGGGCAGGGTGGCTGTCTGAGTGTGCAGATGAGCCATCTCCACTGATATCCTGCCACCCAGGGCTGTAATACTCAACACTCCTTGCCAAGACTCTAGTGTCAAGCTGGACATTGAATCTTCGTCTTTCTTATTAAATACAGACCCCTACATACACACACACACGCGCGCACACCAACACATGCACACGCAAGAAGAAACACCATTGAAGTGAGCCAATGCCTCGGGCCGCTCGACTATTTTCGGGGAAATGTCATATCTTCTCAATTCAAAGACGAAACCACAGATTTTCTTTCGTTGACATTGCAGCCACCCTCTGTACTCAGAGTGGAAAGAAACTCTCCACGTATTCACACTGTGCAGCTGATAATTCACTAGAAGTAAAAATTGAGATGGATATATATATATATATATATATATATATATATATATATGTGTGTGTGTGTAAAATGTAGTGAATACAGAGAATAAAACGGGACTCCTTTGTCTGGAACAACTGGTACCCACTTCATCAAAACAACAGATCGTGGTAGATCTTGTTGTTTCCTTCTGCTTTCACACGGCTGCAGCAGCCATGTCACAAAGATTTCTCAAGTCTCCACCTGAGAGAAAAAAGCTGATGCTGGTTCTGCAAGCAAAATTCAACCCTTATAGTTTCTGAGAATGAAGACTTTTTTAACAGAAGCATGCAATTCAGTGTTGTTTCTTATTCAGGAGAGAAAATGAGTACTGCTCACATACATTTTTTTTCTGTTAACACGACTTCTATCAGCCTTAGCATGAAATTCACCAAAGCTTGCCACTGGGTTAGCATAACATGTTTAAGCTAATTAAATTAAAGACATAAAATTGAACAACTGCCAAAATTAAACATTTATAGAGCAGACCTTACATTCAGTTATATATGAGGTATGTTCGTGCTCTATTACTTGTTGACTTGTTGCTTCACACAGGCAATGTCTTATTGATTGTGAAGCAGCAGTGTAAAAGGTGAAAAGATCCCAAAACAGTATTACAAAACCAACAAACATCAGCATAGAAAAGTCTGGAGTAACATGCACACATTATTAAAATAACATGTTCAGATTTAGGTGTTTGTCAGATACACTCTCAGCTGGGCTTGTATTAAGATGTATGGTATAATTTCATAACTGTTGTTATTTTATAAGCTTATGTTACTTGTTGTGTTTTCTCAGTTTTGTTTGTCTCTTTCTGTAGGTTTGGAGTCAGAATTCAAGGCGGCTGACTTACATTCTCTCTATGCTTCATTTTGTGTCTTTTGTTCTTTTAAACATTTCCGCCACCTTTCTTTTATTCACTTTTTGCCTCTGTGTCCATTTCTGCTGCTACGTCACCTCGACGGAGGGAATGGTATCCCAGAGTTTTCTTCTTGTTACCATATGCTTCCAAAATTTGATTTGGCATTGTTTTAATAATGTTTTATTTTATTTCTGTTTTTTAATCCTCTTCTTCTGAGGATACCGTTTTTGAGTCAATGTTTTTATTTTTAATTTTATTGTTTATATATATATATATATATATATATATATATTTTTTTTTTTTTAAGTATTGAGCACTGGGCCATGTTATATTTATATTTACTTTGTGTCTATGTAAAGTTTCTCTACTGGCAAGAAAGCTGACTCACCTCACTGTAGCCAAATCCAGCTGAGGGTATAAATAAAATCAGTCCATCGATTGACTGATTCTGTTATGTCAATGGAGATGATAAAAAAAAAAAAAAAAAAAAAACATTTCTCCAAAGCAAGAGCGTTCCTAGTAGAAAGTAGCTGTATAAATGGTTTCCAGGTCATAATCACCTTCAGGGACTAATAATTCTCCACCGTGAGCTACAAAACCAACATAAACAAGCTTCTTAAAAAAAACAAAGGCCACTGTTAATGCGCATGCCGCCATTCTTGAACAACAAAAAGAGTACATGGAAATCAGAAAAGAGGAACATTCAAAGATACAACACGAGTGGCAAGTGTTAATTTATTAGGAATCCAGGAATACCCACACAGCTCATATCTTGAGATAACTGACAAAATGAAACAATTAAATATCATTTTCCTTTGCCTGTGCAGTTCTGGCTAAAGGTGAAAAAGATTGGCACATGATAAATCACCACAGTGCTCATGTGCACTGCATGATTAGATTGTGGATAAAGTGTTAAATCACGCTCATTTGACTGGCTTTAAGACCCTTATCGCTGTCCATTCTGGCTTAAAACTCTTTCCAAACAATTAAAAACGTACACTTAAAAAAAACAAAAAAATCCAATTAAAAAGCCTGCTGCTAGACACAGATGATATCAAAGGTAGGATTTTACCCACTGTAAGACTGGAGAGATCGCTACAAGTTGCAAAACGGCCGTTCTTCGCCTTGTGCTGCTGTGTCGCTGTTGTCATTTTGTTGAATCATACAAAAAGAGCAGGATAATCTAGAGGTTAAGCAACATCAGCAGAACAGGTTGACAAAGGGGGAGTGGAGGTGCAGTCATGTGAAATGAAAGGAGCTGACATTGAACAATTGCTCATTTTGTGTTAGGGGTGGCGGCTAAATTCTGGCTAAGCACTACATGTTGCCCTGCACCAGAGGATGACAGAATACCCACTCATTCAGTGTAATGTAATATTTTCTTTAGAAATAATTATATAAACAAACGAGAAACAATACACCAGGGCACAATAACACCATTTCAATCAGACATTGATTTTATATAGATGGAGAAGAAAGGTAATCTAGCTTTTTTTTGACCTTTCATAATCAATTTGACAAGCAGGGGTAAAAGTATGAACCACGCTGGTTTGAAGATGTTAATGCATGAGACTTTGCTGACATGCTGTATCAATGGAAATTTATTGGAGCACATTCAAGGACAATTGACTCGCTGCTTGAATCTCTCTCTTTAGTCTAGCAGAGGAGCGGTAATGATGAGAAATTCCTCAGTGAAGCACCGTCGCCCCGTCAGTGCCTACCTGGAAGTGCAGTGTGTGGGAACACTGGAGTCATCTCTATGGAAACAAGCACAACACTGTCAGAGAAGAGGCATACACTGGGCATAACTTAAAGCAGAAACTGTATCACAGAGGAAAGTGGGCCATAATTGATCGGTCAGTAGCTCTGACAGAAGCGAAACAGAAAAAAAATAAATAAATATCATGTTCCATTTTCCCAGGTCATCCATTTGATGCCCACGCTTTTCCTACATGTAAGCAGAAAATAGCTGTTGCAACAAATGGCAACAGCGATGTTTGGGAGGAAACATAAAAGTGGGGGTGGGATGCACATAGGTTTTGAGCTGAAGTCTCATAGCAGATTCGGCCTGGGCAGATAGGTCTCTTAATAGACTGATCCAGTTATGTTATTTTGACAGATATGAACCCTTCTAACAATGTAACATCAGCTCCACTGGGCACTTGTTATTGCAACTTGGAGACAAAATAAAACTTACACGAAGCACAGACAAATTGTATCCCCAGACAAACTGACTTATTTTGCGGACATTGTTTAGCATAAATTGGAAATGTGATAGAAGCATTTCACTTTCACTTCAGAAATCGAGCACGATGACCACCGTAAACCTGAGCGTCTTTAGATTTATTTAAAGTAATTTTTCTGCCACTCTGACCAATAGCAGTACTCTCTTCCCTTTGTAGGGCAATACCCATGGACCACTGGTGAAGCAAAACACAGCCTGACCAGCGTTGGTGGACTGCAGCCATTAAAAGAACAGGGCAGCCAATCTTACACAGGTCTGACTCAAGGATGGGGATGAAATGGGCAACGGTGAATGGCGTCATCTCATGCCGGAAGACATCTGGTGAAGGAAACATTCTGAAAGAGGTCACAAGCATTAAGATTCAAATAATACAGACAAGCAATATGTACAGCAAAATAGTTTTCATATGTGAACGGTAAAGTACTTCAAAACTAAGCACTCGATTAGCTTTCAACCCAAATAAAACATATTACACATCAACTCATCGTGAAAGTTGTTAATCACAAAAGTCAAAGCAATATTCCGAGTGACACCAATACTAAAGACCTTTGAACACTAAGCAATGTATCAGGATGACATGGACCTCCAATAGACATGAGGCAGTGGGAACTCTATATTTAGATTTCAACTTATAGGCTTCATCTAGCTTTGTTCTCAAGGAGATGTGTGCTTAGATAAAAAGGTACCCCTAAAAATGAAAATATGTATAGATTATCTAAATAGAAAGCATAAACCAAAACCCAAAAACTTAATTTAAATGAAAGTTTTTTTAAAGGTGTGATATCAATGTGTGGTAAGGGGAAAAAAAGATATCGGAGAATAATTGTAATTATGAGATAAACTATTCAGACACAATGTTTATAGCTCGCTTGGCTGATCATACACTACTGACCTTAATAAACTGTACACAAAAACAATTCACAAAACATTGCCCTGTTTCTGAAAATTTTCATATTGGTGATTGTAAATGGCATCTTTTCTAACTTCATGTTGCAGCTACCTGTGCTACATTACTCATGCTGGCTTGTATACACTGTAAAAATGACCTAAGCAAAATCAGTATCAAACTTCCTATGAAAACTGCATTACCCGACAGCATTACCCCTCACTCCTCAAACCAAGTTTGTTCAGACAAAGAAAAAATTTTCACTATTCTATAATCTGACAGAGACATAATCATATTCTAACAGAGGAACTGAGATATTTGTAGTCTGTTTCTATGAATTTGGTCTTCATAACCTCCTCTCTCTGAGTAGGTACACTTGCCAGGCAGGATGAACACAAGTGAAGAGTTGATGCCAGACCATTCGTCTCGCGTTCAAAGTTTTTGTTAATATAAACAATCTGGTTTCAGATAAATTGATCAAACCTAAAGAGAGGTAAGGTTTGTTCAGTTTAATTGACTTTAAACTTGGGTTTTATGACTTGTTCACTGTCTATTAAATTCATTCAGGTGCTTAACCTTTAGACTGTAATGGGTTTAAAGGGTTGGTATCGACCACATGAGGCTATTTGGGTTGAAGAGGCCTGTATCCTTTGACTGACTACAGACTGTCATCAGAGTTATGCGCTCAATTCCTTCAGATCGATGATGAAAGTTGTTAGCCTTTACAAAAATTCAGAGTTTAACACAATTCTTTTTTCCTTCATCAAAATGTCTTTATAGGTTATTAAAGCTGACTTTACTCATTTCAGCAGCTTAACAGTTTGTTGTTTCTTGACGCTTGGCCCAAGAAGCACTGGACCGTGAACTTTGTACAACAAACTTTCTAAAGACTTCCACTATAAGGTGATCAGAGGGAATCAGTTTACACACTGTGAGAGGTTTGTCACAGAAACTAAATCACAGCAAAACAATGGCATTATTCCTCAGGCTGCTCTACTGGGATGGTATAAATCATTTTGCTGCTGAGCAATAAAAAAAATGCCAGGCAATGGATTAAAGACATTGTGGCGATGGACCTTTCTTCCCTGGTCTCAGTCTAACAAAATATGACATTTGAAAATAACAGGACCCTTAGAGCAAAAGCAGCAATCATCTTTGTAACATAGCCGATGACAATATACTATGTCTATTAGTTCCCAGAGGCTGGATAATTGTGTGTTTTGTTGAAAGCGTATATGCCACCAGGATGTCATGAGGCGTTTAACAGGTTTTACTTGCTTTCATGTAAAATTTAAAGGATTTTGCAGAACATACAAAAAAAAATTCTCAATCCCCCCCCCCTCCACCTCCATTCCACATTTTGAAGGCTTAGCTTCCATTTTGGTGGAAGTGCAATCCAAGAGAGCCATTTAAGGCAGTGTTATTTGTCTGATATCATCATGTTCCAGCTGCTTTTCCTTTTTGGTACATCTCCACTTTTCTCTCTTAAAGCTTTGCTGGAGAAATTGGGGGAGGGGGGGGGGTCACAGATCCAATGAGATTTGTCAAAAGCTCAAATCAGATTAGTTTAATCTGGTACTAGGCAAGTGCCAAATGCACTTTCTCTCAATATGGAGCATCAAACCCAAACGGAACAAAAGCAAAGTGTGTCGTGCTCTGTTTTAAGGCTGGATCAGTCTGTATTTTACTGTTAGTCAAAGCCACTGGAGAACTGAGCTTTGCAACAGCACGCTCTGAGAGACCCTTAAAGTTGCAGATTTGATGACACAACAGTCCTCCAGTATGGTTTGATGATATGCTTTAATGTATAAAATCTGAAATGTGAGCTCTGGAGAATAGAGTGTGCCCATCCCCTACACAAGGCTGTATAAGATATATCGTTATCTTTTCTTTCTATCTTTTGCTTATCTTGGGCTCAGACCTTCCAGCGTGACAATGCACAGTGATACTCTTCTAATCACCTTATAATATGGCTTCACTTCATTATCTTCTGTTTAAGCTCATTGCTTCTGTTCTCTGAGGCCTTTGGCTTATCCCCAAATCGCCGGGTTAGGATCAACGAAGCAGACCACTTCTGATAATAACGTCAAAGTTATCCATAAGTACATTTAAAGAATGTTAAAGCTTATTGCCTCACTTGGCATGGGTCATTCACCGCTCCAATTTCAGCAATAAGGTGATTTGAAAGATGTAGAACGTTGCTGTCTCAAACACCGCCGAGGTTTCCTTGTTAAGGAGAAACATTGTGCTGTTGTATGATAGTGTGATAGAAAACTGAATATGTCATTTGTAAAAAAATACAGAAGAAAAATAGACTTGTTCTTATTTGATAAGCCTAACGTGTTACTACTAAGTTTGGTATGAGAGTCCCATGGCATAATAACCTTAAGAAAAATCATATTGGTAGATTTATTCAAATGTTTTTATACAAAAAACAAAGTGTTGTTAATGAAAAAATCAATGAGCAAATTTAAAAAAAAATTAATCACACTGTGATTAATCATGATTAATCACAGTGTGATTAATCATGATTAATCACTATGTTCAACTTTGTAAGCTTGAAATATTTTCTAAAAGATGTATATTGTAAATGTGAAAGCACACATATAGAAATGTCTGTTTTCCAGATTTTCACAATCAAGACGTTCTAAAAGAAGTAATTTTGTTTCAAATGTTAACTTAGAAATGTTAACTATAAACTCCTCGTGCTTCCATGGCAGGATAATTCATCGTTGCATTAAGTAGGCCACATGCTTATTACAAGCATAAGACTTGACAGAAGGTTGGGTTTTATCTTTTGCTTCTTTTAAACAAAATTTGTCACTGAGCACACCAATGTGACTTTCCTTGCTCTTCTTCTCGGGTTTGCGTTTGATCGCAGTACAAGACCGTGTGATGTGCTGCTTTGGACGAGGTAAACCTCCACTGGACAGACTCTATTAGGACACAGAAGGTCATGTGAAATATCGACACTACATAAGATGAATGCGTTAAATCTTTATGATTAATCACATGGGCTAAGGGCTAATGTGTTACGTTTGCCAATCTAATATATATATTATATATATGGTATAAACTATTCATCTCTTACAATGATATAGTGGTTATATATGTTATTAGACTGATGCTACTAGAGGAAACCAGCAGCCTTGCATGACCTGTCACAGTGCAGCGGCAGAAACAGTCATTTTGTCCTTTTCTTCCCTGTCCTTGTCAGTCCAGAATAACCTTAGGACCTTATTTGTCTCACACGGAGTCCACGATGGCAAAAATGGCAAACATAAGGTAATGATGCCCAGACAGGGTTTGCTAAGTGGTCAGATAGCTGCGAAAGCTGCGAAGTGCAAAGCAGATGGAATGATGTACCCTTTACAGGAGCTGAATGTCATTGGCTGGCATTTCCCACCATGTTCGTGGAGAAGACTGCTAAGAAAGGGCCCACCTCTGCCTGACAATGAGCAGGAGAAAAAAAAAATGCCCGAGGCTGTGAACTCATACTTGAAATTTGTATTAATTATAGCTGACAATGATGCATAAAACAGCTTCTAATGGACATATCATTTTGCCAGTCCAGCATAATGACAGAAGGCTAAGTTAACATTGGCAAGACAATATGAAGGCATCAAAAAGGCATGCAGTAAGTCCAAAAAGGCTTCCAATTCAGTTTCATTGGGAGAATTTATAGTACCTCACAGGCGTCTCTGTTTCTGACAGTTGATATTAGTTTGTCTACATTAAGACTTCTTAAAAATTTTATCCCATTAACAAAATCTGTTTTCAGCCCATACTGTAAGTAGCACATAGGTAAATGGTAAATGGACTGAACTTCTATAGCGCTTTATCCGATCATTTTTGACCACTCAAAGCGCTTTACACTATAGTCATTTACCCATTCGCTCTCACAAACGCTCACACATTCATACACCGATACACAGATCGGTAGGCAATTTGGGGTTAAGTGCCTTGCCCAAGGGCACATCGACATGGGGCAGGAGGAAGCTGGAATTGAACCTACAACCTCCACAGAGCCACAGTCGGCACTTTATGCTCCTCATTCAAATCCCAAGTATTGGGTCTTCATCAGGGCATTTGTGAATTATCAGCATCAAAGCAGTTAACTGCACTCAACGACGTAGGTTTTATATTTGCAACGGCATAAAACCACAAGTTGTCGTGCAAGGATTTTGATAAGACGTGGTAACTCGAATTGATGTGGTTTGGAACTGTTTTAAAATGGAAAACAAAAATCACCCTTTGAAAATGTTGCAGCTCTGGTAATTCTTGACATGGTACTCAAAGAGCTATGACAGAAAGCAACAAGTTGACTAGGCTAAAAGAGTATGAAAGAGTAAAGAGAAGAATCATATTTTAAAGGAAATCCTAAGTAGATAAGGAACAACACTCCGGCACAAATGATTACAGAACTGGCAACTGAGTTTGTCGTTTTTGAGGATCTTTCCAATGTGGAGGAGAATGAGTTGTTGTCGCCTTTTCCAGCTGTTGTAGAAAAGGCATATCAACCTCTCTCGACAGTACTTGGCCAACAAAGTATCACCTGCGCTGAAAATAGTTTTCTGTCATCCTAGATATGCTGCCCAATGTCATTGTTTTCTGTCTTCAGCAGAGACACTTGATGTTTGCTGAACAGATGAGAAATCAATAATAGTGTGTCCCCCATTTTACACAGTAGTGCAATAAATCAGTGATTCTTGAGAAGGGGGACAAAATGGGTTTAAATTTTTGTAAAAATGTTTTTAATTATTCCTCAAGCATTAATAGCATTAATTTTAATAACTGTATGTGTATGTAGCATTCAACTCTTTGCTATACAACAAATCAACAACGGCTTGACTTTTGCATGAGTCAACAAGTAGTTTTTAAAATTTTCTTAAACTAAGTTACAGTCACACTCTCTTAGGAGAACCGAACACACTTAACGGAAATACATTTTGTAAGATTGAGGCATATCCAGAAACACTGCTAATGGAGCACAAAAATTAGCTCATAATTGCTGGGGGGTTTTTTTTGTTGTTTATTTGTTTTTTTTTTCTTTTCTGTATTTATTCAGCAAAATTTTAGACCTCATTGCTGTCTCTGCATTCCAGAGTATTAAAACCGACAAGAAATGTAATAACTGGGTAGATCATGTATTTACCACATTAGGAAATGTCCCAAAGACTCTTATATCACAATTTAGAATGCTTAATATTTTGATGCAATCCAAGACAGTTTATTAAGTTGCTTATTATAGTATGAAATACACAAGTGTCTTTCCCAAAATGTGGATAGATTGCTTCCTCTATGTCGGGGTCAGTGTTTGCCTTAAGCGAAGGAGTAAGAGTGAGATAAAACAGAACAGGAGATGGATGGACAGATTAAGGCCATGTTTGCAGTAATGCAAGGGCTTCTCCGGTCTGCCCCGGTGGAGGGTCATTTGAAAAGTTCTCAATTTTTCAACCTTCACCTATGATTATGAGATATGGATCATAAATGTAAGAGCTCATGGATATAAGTGGCTAAAATTAGCTTCCTTCGTAGGGTGGCTTATGAGATTGGATAAAGAGCTCCATGATGCAGAGGAAGCTCAGAGCATAACCATCACAACTTTGTATCAAGAGGAGTCAGCTGCGGGGACTTTGTTGTCTGATTATAACTAATTGATTCATTTTGGAGGTCTTTAGGCAACTATCACTGTGATGAGACTCTGGACAGATATTACTTCCCTTCTGGCTTTGGAAAATACTGGAATCCCCTAGAATGTGCTGCTGGAGAAGGGGATGTTTAGGTTTCCATACTGGATCTGTTTCAGTGACGATGACTGTCAATTTCCCATGTGTTGTTCTTTAGACATTGTTTCTTTTCACTTTCAGACTTTTGTCCTAAAAGCAGATCAGAGTCTTACAGGGGCTGCTACACACACAAACACAAGAATATGGAAAATATGGAAAACAGAAGGTCCAGCTGACTAAATTACAACTAATAAAACCCACAGTTGCATATTCAGCAATGAATGCAGATGTAAATACACTCTCAGACTTACAGGACATACTCCTGAAAATGGCAACCCGTTTTTTCTAAATCTCACAGATATCATTTCATTAAATTGATGGATAAGTTCTCAGTCACACTTTTGAAATTTGCAAATGAATTTCTCCTAGAGAAAGCAAACCATTTCTCTACACCGTGACCTAATCTGCACAAACTTCAACAAGAATTTTCTGATTAAGGACATAAAAGTCTAAAACATCTTGACCATAAATCCTCAGCAACATTTAGTGTTTTCAAGGACCTGGCTTCAAAATGTTTGATTGCCTTCGACGTTTTCGTTGAAGCCACTGTCCACAACACCAAACCATTCTTTCTATTCACAGTCTTTTGCGAGTGTTAATGTAAGCGGTACTGCTGCTGGCAACCCGCAAAGACTGCGGTTTGTAACAACAAGTTGTAAACAGATGATAAGGTCTAAATGTTTTTATTCCCCTCCCTTCTTTAATTTGGAGACTGCCGTTGGCAATAGCAATAACTGTAGATTAGCAGTAGGGGGATTTCTCTTGGGAGAGCGGCTACGGAGGAAAGCGTTCCAGGCTGTTCCTCTGCAAATGTTGTTCTTTCTAAAGGCCAGATCTCTCTGTTTCATTGTCTTCGCAGCCCCCGTATTTTCCCCATTTTTACTGCTCTTCTGAGGGACAATTTGTGCGCTGGGCCCAGGTTTTATTTGTTGGTGCTCTGCGAAGGGTAAGAGAGGATGTCAAATGAAACCCATTAATCACCTCACAGGCTATAAGAGATAATTGTGAAGGGAGAATGAGAAAGACGTCGAGAGGGCGAACAAGTGAGCAGGAAAGAAGAGGCAAGTGAGGGTGGGGGGGTGAAGAGTTGGGGCAGAGCAAATAAAATAAATCAGGAAGTGGTGAGGGGATTCTAACATCTTACAGCCTTTACCTTCAATTTCTTCACTCATTGGTCCTCCCACTGTGAGCAGACTGACTGAGAGGAGCGGAAAAGAGAAATATTGGAGTGAAAACATGACTTTTCAAGCCCCCGTGACGCTCAATTGATTGCAGCATTGACCATTTGTTTAAATTACCCGGCTGCACTGGGCCTAAATTTAGAGGCGAGTGACAAGACACATACTTTATGAATGAATTGTGAATCTGAAGCAGATTCCTAAAACAAAGCAACAACAAACATGTCAGCTGCTGTGAATGATACCTTTTGTGTTTGAGATGGTCAATCATGAAAAACTGGACACCAATAACTTCCTGCAACTCAACGTGTGGCACAGGTAACTCAGTGAATGGCTCTGCTTCCTTTGTGTTGCCTGTCATTGTTTTAGTCTGGATCAAAACACTTGTAAGACACAAATGTGTTAAGAAGAACTAAATCATGCCAGACATCTTATGTTAAACACAGAAAGCTAATGAATAAAGTAAATAATACGTTAATTCTGTATTCAGCTTTTGTGTGCAATTTCACAAAACTTTTGATAAGGTAAAAATACAATTTGCATAATTAGTCAATAAAGAAGCAGTCCAGTTAATTCAATCACAGACTTTTTCTTTACTTTTATACCAGAAAATCCTCACAGAAGTAGAGTGGCTAATGAAATCAGATTGCAGCTAATTCCATAACTTACAAATACAGCAGTGACATAAGATCGGTAGCCTGGTAAAAACCACCTCCATGATTTATGCTTTGCGTTGCGCACATAGGGTCTGGATTTTGTTCACTTCCTCTGCTGCTGTTTCCAAACTATGTTGGCCCGGGTGAAATTCAACTGGAGAAAGTGAGCTCAATGGGGGGAAAACTCAGACAGAACACGCAACGTTGACTTGAATTGAGGGGAAAGAAGGCAATGGCTAGGCTATAAGAATAGTATCACTTAACAGAGAAAAACAAACTTTGTAATATCCAACTTGCATTAAAAAATCTTAAGAATTTATGGCTTTCAAAACTCTTGAACAAGAATTGTCTTTGAAAGACATTTGGAAGAAAACTAATACATGATTATTTTCACATGGAGATCAGATGAACTGAAGGAATGACAGGAGCTAACTTTTCTTCTGTCAGCCATCAGAAGGGATATAAAGTCATTCTACCTGGATCTCGGTCTACCACTGGGTTCTTGGTCCAGTGAGACAAGGACATGCCCTGAAATCTAGGAGGCATCCTGAACAGACATCCGAGCCACGTGAGCTGACTCCTTTGGTTACAGAGGACTCCCCTGACTCTGTCTCAAAGCTTGAGTCAGACCTGCCATCAGAGGAAGCCCGTTTCAGCCCCTTGTGGCCTGCAATCTTGTTTTTACGATCGCAATCCATATCTGGTGACCATAGGCAAGTGTCAGAATGTATATAAACACAGAGTGCTAACATTACTGAAAACAAGTCCCTAACCCTTCCAACTTTACTTCCACTGACGATCAATGAGCCTTTTTCTGATAAGTAAAATGGAGGCAATTTGGAGTCAGAGACTCTGTGCAATTGGCGTGGTTTCTTTAGTTCTTTAATTTGAATCTGTCCATATGATTAGATTGAACTGATTACATTTCTACACATGGATTAGATCAGATTGTTTTTCTAAAGGGTCTGGAGACAACATTTGCATCGTCCAGTGCTGTGAATCAGCGCTGTGTAAACAAACTAAATCGAATTCTAATAAAGGACTTTTAAATGCAATTTGTCTGCTTTAAGCAAAGCTGTGAATCTTAGTAGACATTATATTCTACTGTAAGATAAGACTACATCTACCTGCGTGCAGAGAGCGACTGTTCAGATGTTTCTCTATAAACATTCATGTCTTGCAGGACTGTAAACTTGTGCATTTGCAAACAAATGTGCATGTTTGCGGAGGACATGGGAGATGCTGACACTGTGACATTCACAGAATCCAATTTTTTTGACTTGCTAAAGGCACTGTTTATTAAAAAAAAATCAAATAGTACCTTGAATGAAAAGAAAAAACACAAACAAGCTGGAAAGGGACAGATAAAGTTGTGTCTAGTATAGCAAAAGCCATGCAGCAGATAATGCTTGTATAAAAGCTGGCCCTCACACGAAGGTGTGAACCAAAGCATCCCGCTGAGATCATTTCACCAGGGAGCTCAGTTTGGTTCACTTGTCTGTGAGAGAAAAGCAGACCATCCCCTGGTTCGTGTGGGAGTATGTTTTTGATTTCTGCATAAACACAAAACTGTAAATGAATCTGTGAATGCAGAGCATGAAGATGTAATGAAAGCACAGGCCTGATAAATGATGTATAGCGAGCGTTTAGAAGGCAACCTTTTGTAACCATGGTAACGCATATTCACATCAGCGTGTCAAGGCAGTTATTGTTCCTGATAAAGCAGAGAGTGAGAAGCAGTTCAGCCAGAGCTGTGTTGACACTCTGTATTAGTTTCTTGTCAAAAAGTGAGGAAAATTACACCGTTATAATCTTTTCGTGGGTCCTAAAAAAAAAAAAAATCACATTTTTGTCCCTCTTGTGTCTTCTTCAGCAGTAACACAAACACATTACTTATCTGCACTACTTTTATCAATGCATGTGCTTTTAATTATACCGGAGAACATACAAGCTTTGAAATATCTAATATGCATCATAGTGATGCTTAAGCTGCCGCAAATTGTATCCTAGCAAAAGATATATATCTATAAATAATTAATTTTGTATTCATTTGTTTTCTCATCAAAAGAATAATATTCATTTCAGTCACAAATGGTGACACTGACTTTAACTCTGCAGTAGGCAACTTATAAAAACGCATTTTGACATATTTGTTAAGACTATGTCAATATGTCCCGACACTAGAATATGTATGGATTTCCATAGGCTGTATGTGTGGGTGATTTTTGTTTTCTTTTGTGTTACCTCGGAAAAATATTGCATACCCTCACTGTAGTTTTGCGTTCCCTAGCAATAAATTTGCAAATATATACCCCAGACTGTTTTTTTTTTTACAGTCACAGTAATAACAAGCGTCAATTTAAAATTGTACCAGTAAAAAAGCCCCAGTGAAAACATTGCTTATACATTCTTATCTCTTTGGTGCATAAAACTGGTTGAAAGTCGATCTGTTAATGTTCATGTTTGCGTAAGGTGGAGATGGAACGTCACATGGCAGCAGCCTTTTGTTAATCATTCAGACAACCAACATGAAAAAGACACAACTGAAACTGTCAGATGGCGATATCACCATGTGAAAATAATGTGAAAAGTCCAAAATATTTGGATGCATTTGTTTTTTCCCTTACAGAAAATTTCTGTCGTGTAAATATCAGCTAAACTGAAAAAATTAAATACAATCAGGCAACTCTGGCTCCTCCCTGAGGTCCTACTGCCATTTGTGGAAATGCACCGCTCCCGGTCAGAAACAACCAATCAGAGCCAGGAAGGATGTCTTAGCAACGTCCAGCATGCTCGTGAACACACTGTTCACACCCTTCACCCCATTCAGCATGTATTGTCTTTGAAGCTTAAAATTGCTGGTGTGCTGCAGCTGTGCTAATGGCGGAGAAACAAGCTAGCGTCTCAGAAAAACTGCCGATTTTCTGAGTTCTCGGCAAGCTCCACTGTTGCAAAGGGAGACACCTTTAAGGAAAGCTTCTGCAAATGTTTAGACTAGGTCCATCTACGTAAGTGTTAGCTGAAACAGTTTGAAACCCATAAACTTTGGGGTCATTGCATCACATTTTTTGCCTATTGGAGTGTAAAATGAAGAGTCTTCAAACAACAGTTCCTTTTCATATCAATACACTGCAGAAGATCAATGTGTTAATTATTTATTGCATATTATGACTGTTTTCCATAAAAAATAGGTCATTTCATAAATTTAGCAGATTGCACACTGACATTCTTTCAAAAAAACTCAACAAAAAAACAAATTCTGATTTTTTTTATTATCATCAAAAATGCAGTGCAGTGTTCGGCACTGTCCTCTCACAGACGGTCCTGGGTGGGAACCTGCTGGCTGGACAGGCTCTTTCTGTGTGGAGTTGGCATGTTCAGTGCGTGTTCGTGGGTGGCTTTGGTTTCATTCCACATGAAGGGAAAAGTCCAAAAACATGCTAGAGTGATTCACAACTGACCGTAACAACTCTTCCTCCTCCCTTAGTTTCTGCTGGGAGGTATCAGCCCATAAGGCTGTATCTTACTTTTCTAACAAACAGCAGCACATGTGAACGTTAGCCCTCTGTGACCTTGAACAGGAGGAAGCAGGTATAAAAGTGCTGGGTGGATGGAATTGCTCAACATGATTGTATTGCAAGAGACGTAGTTTATTGTAAGTCAGTACAGCAACAACTAAAATGTGGGGCGAGTTGTTTTACAATGTAAGAACATCATCAATCTCCGTGAGATCATTAGGATACGAGTGTTGTGTGATCCATGGCACATAATGTCTGAAATGTTAAAAAAATTAAATGGAGAACTGCCAAAAAGTACTGTTGAAAGTTCAAGGTTCACCATCGACTCCATGACCAAGGCTCACAAGACAGTAGGTTTTAGCCTCGTTGGAAAAAGGGACAGAAGATGAAAACAAAAAATATATATTCCACAAACAAAACAAAGCTGGCTTTTGTCTGTACACCTCTGCACGCATACATTCAGGATCGTACATTAGCATGGACTGAAAGCTGCCTGAATTTTGTAACAAAGTGTTGACAGCCAGCTTGACCACTGTTAATAATTTCTCAGAAACCGAAGTTGCTACTGGCCATCCAACTGATTGCTAGAAGCTGCTAAATGATGTCACCACTTAATTAGCATAAATGGCCAACTGCATGTACTGATAATGGTCACTGTTGGATGATTAATAGAGATCTTTTATAATCTCTATCATAATATGAATAACAGATTTAAAATGAAAGAATTTACTGTAGAGCAGTGGCTTACAGATGAAACAAAATATGTACATAATGTATTTCAGAGGATGATTTAGGGCAATTGGGGATACAAAAATAATTAGTATTTTTACAGCATCAAAATTATAAGATTTTTTTTTTACTGTTTCAAAGCTTAGAAGCTTACATTAGTAGACTTGCCTTTAGTCCACATGACTTATGTCGATGTCACAAACATTTTGGGGATAAATCTATATCCCCAAAATAGATTTATCCCCTGTTCCCTGCTGCTTCTTATAGTCTATACATTGTCGACTGTGGGTTCATTATATCTATGTAGACTTTAACAGAATGAATAGCCTCTTTTTCTAGAGCTCCACTGAGTTGCGAAGACAAGAATCTCCCCGAGTTTTTCAAATTCTCTGAAATTTTGGCCCACTGTAACTAAGTCACCAGTCTATGGGACTGATGATCAGATTTTTGTGATGAGGACTGTACCCGTTGATGTTGGTTACATGATTTGTACATGTGGAAGTCCAAATGCTTTCTTTGCTTTTGTGTAATTGTTTCAATAGTTCTAATAAGTAGGATAATATGGAAAACACCCAACAACATAGTACACCTCAGTCTGTGAGGGAATCTGTTAGTGGGACTTTGGGATGTGTGAGGAACCCGCAACATCTCCCACAGCTTCCTGAGAAAAGTAAGAATGACACAAGTTTCACGAGTTCCCAAAAGTTCCCAGTAACACCAGAAAAAGGTGCTAGATTTGTTGCCAGCCTTGTTTTTGTTTTTTATATTCTTTAGCAGGATCTGAAAATGTGTTCAGCTTAGTAACAGAGTTGCTGAGTATGCAAGTATGAAGCAGCTAACAATGGGCCAGCTTTTTCCAGACAAAAACAGATTTTTAGGAAAAAGTGAGGCTCTATTTTAGTAGCTGCGGTTCCAGTGACCATATAGCTGCACAATTTAACATTCCAAAAATAAATCTGCTTAATGGAAACTCCCTTTTTTCAAAAACGAAAACCTCTTGTTTTTCAATAAAAGAGCTTTTGTGATATGGTGAGGTGGTTTTTAGGCCGGATTGTTTGTTTTATTCCCAAAATTGCAATGGAAACACTTTTCACGCATTATACGAGTCACATGATCAACAACACTTTGCCACTGGTGCAAACCACAAAGAAGACAACAGGAAGTGGTAGGAGGATGAAGACGCGGCATGCTTTTTAGTGATTTGTCGCGTGAATTGTGCTTCTTAGTTAATGGAAATTCTGTAATCGCAAAGTTGTGGTTTTTTGTCATAAGGAAATATTGAAAAAGTTTTGTGCACATTTGTAATGGAAACGCAGCTACTGGTTTGAGGTCTCCTTACACCCGTATTCTCTTAATGACAACAACTTCATCAATCAACCACTTGAATTGTAAACAAAGCAGGACTTATTTTATCACATTTACTTTTTATTCTTAGAAAAGCTTGGCTGGTACCGATCGTGCTGTGTTAATATCAGTTGTATTTAGTGATATAAGAGTGAAATCTCACAGTGTGCTGTGCCAGTCCAGCATGCATTAAACACACACACACAAACACGCTTATTAATTCAGACAGAGATGTTTCGCAACAAAATTTATTGGTTGTCAGTGGCTGCCAAATTTCTGCAAATGATATGCAAATATGTTAATATGGTGAAGAAAGAGGGATGAAAATGATCTTGAAATACAACTCTGCAGCAAAATAAGTGTGAACTGTGACAGTTCGCTGCTAGAGTCCCTGTTCTGATGTTACTCCCATCATTCAAATTGGCTTCAGCCTTGCTGTTCCCTGCTGCTTTTTATAGAGTCTATATATTGTCGACTGTGGGTTCGTTTTACTTATCCAGCCGTCAAGATAGGTAGCTTTTATTCACTGCATTGCCTTTGATTTAAGGCTCAATTAACAAAACAGCACAGCTGCCTGTCTGCAATTCAGAAACGTGTTGACTGAAGTGGCCTCAGTGTTTTTTACGGTATATTTGTAACAGGGCTCCTACAGTGAAGCAGTGCACACCACTCTCAAAAACTAACACCGGACGTAAAAGCACATCTCCTGATTGCAAGCTTTCACATCTCACAACTTTACTGCAACACATAAGGACTAAATTCAAAACCGTGAAGTCAATGACACGGGCTATTAATAATTCTCTGCTTGCGATTATGAAAAAAAATTTACTCATAATTACAAGATTCCTATCACGCAGTTACGATGATTAGATGGGCAACTGATTTTGCAATTAGTGTATCTTTTGTGCTGATCATGCGGTTATGATGTTTGATAAGGGGTCTAATTCTTTTTTTTTTCTTGATCTCACTACCAAAGGCAAAGCGAGAGGGTTTCTTTCTTCTAAACTCCAACAGTGAATGAAAGACACCAAGGGATATGACATGACATTTACTGTAATACACGCAGTGCAATATTCTACAGTAAAATTATTTTTTTTAATAACTTTTTATTAAAAGAATCAAGCCTAGTGCTGTCATTAAATAAAGATTGTTTGACTTAATCAGAAAGTATGTCAGGTTGTTGCCCATTGGAGCCACTCTAAGCATTAAGCATGCAGAGGTAAGTAGATCTTTGTGTGCAAACTGAACACCTACAAAGCATAGCGTGGGAATAAATATGATTATTACCGATTCATTGCAACAACACGTTAACCTGGATGACTTGTTCAAACTGCGCAATTATATGGTCAATGGAAACACAGCCACTGACTGGGCAACTAGAGGAATCTTACACATCATTATTAGAAAGAACAAGTCTCATGAGCTGACATTATTTGCATGCAACTACATAAATTGGTATTTTCCACCAAGAAACAATATTAAAGTGCGTTTAAGATGCAAATCCTATTTATTTTTCAAAGGAAATTGTTAACTTTTAGCAAGACCCATTTCTCATGCATGTTAAAATTTTTGGAGCCTAAACGTTAAGACAGTAGTAATGTTGTGCAGCAATGCTTATCAATATCACTGAGACATAAGGAGGGAAGAAGGATATAATTTCTCCTTGCATTGCTTTAGCGCCATCACACCACTGAACTCATGCCTCCTCAGGGGCTCTGGCTCATTTTTAGATGTCTGTCACATGTTTTGAGAAAGAGGCCGAAAGCTGTGATTTAATTTGCTCATTATGCGCTCGCCCTGTGACTGAGCACCACAACATCACTTTGCACAGGTCAAGCAGTCTTGGAGCAATATTCAAACGAGAATAATATCTGCTGCGCACTCATTATGAGAAAGGACGGACATTGCACTTGGCCCGTGTTTAAGAATGTAAAGACTTACTTGAAGGATCAAAAGCATATTAGAAGAACACTTTGGCACAGCCAACCTTTCTAAGTAGTGGACAGGATTTCTAATGAAGAGAGTGGAAAGACTCAACAAGGATGACCCAGAAGGGCTGCTGATCATACTAGTTGGTTTATATGGCTCAGCTGCAGTGTTCCTGTTTCACACGTGCTTTGCTTTACTCCAGCATGCTTTTCTGTGCTCGGTTTTGCAGAGTCATCAGAGTATTTCTGTAAATGGCAGGAGTCGGACTTGTGCTGGAGGTCTGAAGTGTATGGAGTGAAAAGGAATGGTGAGAAGATGAAGGAGTTGGCATAAAATCAAGAAAATTATGGACGACCTTGACCATCCTCTTAATTCAGTTCAACTCGATTCGAGTTTATTTTATCAGGGACGTTAAGCGGCGTTACACAAAAACAAAGCAACAGTTGTTTCATAAGCAGTTTTCAAGCCACAGGCTAATTTGCAAACCCAGTACTTGGTTGGACTTTTTGTAAAAGACATTAAACTTAACATTTATGTTCACATATTTGTTTTAGCCATTGTTTCACCTGGGAATTAAGACCTCAAAGGTGTGTTGACATTTTTTTTTTCTGATGGTAAACGGTTCTGGATATGACGACCTTTAAATGAGAAGGAACTTCGACCAAAGGATGTTTTGTATTTTGAGGGATTGCAGTCTCCATGAACTAAACATCTAGTTGTAACTCCAATGCTGGTGGTTTTTGAAATCATTCTGCTCACAAGAATCAGAGTGTTTTCAGTAAGAGGCTTCTTCAAATTGGTAGTAATGCAGACTGCTATAGGAAATCTTTCCTGCCCATAGCCATCGCCATCTACAATAACACTTTAATTGAATGAGTTACAACATTTCACTTCTTTATTTTGGGATCAATACAGTATTTTTGAGTGGAATTGAACTTGTATGCTTACATTTTCTCCTGCTTTGGTTACGGCAGCAGCTGTTTTAGTTATTTTAACCATTTATCTAACTCTGTTGAAAAACTAGCTTCCAGAGCTCAAGAAATTACAATCATTATAGTTCATATGAATGTACCAGATTTGACCTTTAAAATATTTTAACTTGTCTTCTACCAAAAACTGATTGTTTAAAAAACATTAAAATAGTGTGACATAAATTAATCACACACCATTATATAAAATTTATTTTTGGCACCCTCAAATGGCTTGCAGTCTGAATGTTACAATTTACACTTTTAACATTAAATCCTGTCCCTAAACCAAATAAATAAATAAATTCACGGATTTCCAACAGTTATATAAATATGATCTATGGTCTTTTTACTGAGGACTCCTATCTATGTATGAATTACGGTTTAAAAATCTGAGATGACAAAGCTTGTTGTGTGATCGTGCCACAGTCAGAAAATTAGCTACCTGGAAAGATTAAATCTCTTCAGTGAGCATCCATTCACTTTGAAATTAATCCTTTAATAATACGTTCATCTGAGAGCCTGATTCTGATTAGTTTTATTCTATTTTCACGTTTCCTGAGTTTAATTTTATTGCTTGATTTCCTTCTGTTACCTATCTTTTTTTTTTTAGATTTATCACAAACTGATGATTGTTTTTTTCTTACTCCTTATCGCAGTAACCACACTTTATATTGTCACTGTGGTATACTGTGGGGAAATATATATAGTGTAAGTTTTTCAAAGTCTATAAAATTCGAGTATGCAATTTTGCATCAGAGCAAGTTTTATGCAGCATTAAAGGCAGTTTTATTATGAACTAACATAGAAGTGACAGATCAGTCTGACCACAAAAATGCCCTTTTTTCTTTCTGCTCATCTGAGATTACCTAATGCTAAAACATATCGGGCTGAGACTGGTGCAGCCGAAGCCACTCTGCTTGCATAATTTAGTTTTAGGAGATATTTCTGCAGTTATCACAATCGTTGACAGCAAGGGAAAGATCCAAATGCAGACGCATGTACATTTGAAACCAGACACATTTTTTCCCTCAGTGTCTGACGTTACATCAAACCAAACGTCTCCTCGTTTAGGTCAGTTAGAATTAGCAAATTTATTTCTATTTGCCAATCCGCACAATAAGGAGCGAAAGAATTTCTCAGACACCTTCAAAACAGAAGTACATTGCCTTTGAACTGCTTGTCTTGTAGCTACTGTTTTTGGTTTCCTTTCACAAGTTTCTCACAATATAGTTGATGAAGGTTTGGTCCATTCCTCCAGCCTGAGGAAACTGATGGAACTGACCGCCTCACTCACATACACCTTTTCAGATCTACCCACAAATTCTCTATAGGACTGATATCATGGCTTTGTGATAACCTCGCCAAAAGATTGTGCATTTGGGTGACTCATTTGCACCCGATGAGTGTGCAAATGACTTAGGAGAGAACTGGTGGATTGCTTCGTGGCATATTTATTTAAGTTTGAATGTGAACAAAACAAAAGGAGATGCTGTGAGGATTTGAGTTTTCTGTGTTTAGTTTAGGTTCTGTTTCGTGTGAGTCTCTGTGATGTCCCGTCTCTCTCCCCTTGATTGTTTCCCAGGTGCGTCTTGTTCCCTGTGATTACCTCCCTGTGTATTTAAGCCCACCTGTTGTCCTTGTCTCTTAACGGATCCTTGTCGTTGGTGTATTGTTGTCTTGTCTTGTGTATGTCGGCACAGTTGAACTGTCAAGTCCTGTGTCGACTTCAGCCCTCGTGCACAGTCTCGTTATTTGAATCAGTTGGTACCAGTGTCAGCTTTAGCTTTCCACTCGCTGTGCTGCCTGCTTCTGGGACTATTTGAGTTGAATATTATTCATTAAAACATCCATCTTCACTTCAACCTGGGTCCTCAGCGTTCATTCTCACCCTTATTGACCCGCACTTCGTGACAGAAGGATCCGACCAGTGAAACGATGAGGAACGTTTTTTTAACAACATGGACCCAGAGGACCGTCGTAACCTGATGAGGGAGATGAGGAAATAAGGCGATGAGATGGCCAAGCCGTATGCGCCGTTCACCCGGCTCAATGCCGCCACACGTATGGCGATCCAGCTGGACAGGTGGCTTCCGCTTCTCCCTCAGCTGGGCTTAGTGGGGTTTTTCAAAGCGGTAGAGCTGGAGCTGCAGACAGTAAGGGCGGTGCTGGCTGCAAGATCCAAGCCTGCTCCGCCAGCTCCAGCTCCAGTTCCCACTCCAGTCCCCGTGTGGGGGTTCCAACCCCCCCTGCACCAGGGGTCGTAGTCCTCGCTCCGGTTCGTCCGCCGTCCCCTGAGTCTGATACTTCAAATTTAGTCCGTAATGGCCGGAGTCCTGCGACTTCTAGATGTGTCCGTGAATCAAATGGCTGAATCACCTCCTCAGATCAGTCAAGTTCTCCAGAGTTCAGCTAATAACCTGATTATTTGGCTCGTGTGTTGAAGCAGAGACACGTCTAAAAGTAAAAGGACACCGACCCTCAAAGACTAGAGTTGAAGACCCCTCACCCTGGGCAATAATATGGTCTGGAGACACACCAGTGGTTTGTATCTACAAAAAGGGGCTGGGTAGACTCTATGTCTCGAGGAAACTTGCATTCTTCATTGTTTTCAGCAGTACTTTGCATTATAATTTAACCTTAGTATGTTGAGCAGAGTGTAATCTCATCTACACTCATCAATTAGTATCTCAGCATCAAAACATTGGTTAAAAAAAGCCTAATGGAAAAGAGAAGGATGGCGCTGTTGTGGGCACTGGTCTGAATTAAGTGAACATTGTTGTGGGACATTGTTGCATTCGAATTGTGTGTTTGAAGCAACCGTAGGAGCTGTGAAGAGGAGTTCATGTTACTACAGCTTCTGTAGTCTGACCCACTGCTGCTTCATCTGCTGATTTTAAATTGTTCTAGTTTGTCCTTTGAGGTACATTTCATTTTTGTCCTTTTGAGCTATTCCTAGTTTTGCCACATTGCCAAAAAAAAAAAATAAATCATGTATTTTAGATTAATAAAGCAACCTAATTTTTTCCCTTTTTGCTTCAGTCTTATGATTTTGGCTGTAAACAGCAAAACAGCAATGTGGCCAACTGTTAAGCTTTAGTAGTAAACCCCCAAACAACACCTGTAAGCTCTAATGTGATTTATATGGTTTGACTTTCATCTTGTGATGATGGCATTATTACTAGGCTGTCCTCCAGGAGAGCAGTGTTGAAAGAGACGTAATTATTGTGACAAAACGAGGAATTTCCATTTGTTGTTTTCACAAATAGAATGAGAGTTTCATTAATGTCAAACTTTGTTTTAAAGGTAATTTTATAAAGCACATTTTCAGCAACAATACAAAGTGCTGTACAGGAGTTAAAAGGAAACACAAACAAAATAACAAACCAAAGGAGAGAGCAAAAGAAGAAAAAGAATCTAATGTTGATCTAAAGTATGTAAACTAGGTGCTCCTGTTCAGAGTTGCTAGATAAGAATTCTCTGGTCTAATTAAAGCATGTCTATTCATTATAGATTAATGTATTTTACATTTGATCACTCTGAGCATTTAGAATTTTGAACTAGTGATCATCAAAAGCAGTCTAGACTTTAAAACCTCATAAATAGATTAGTAAGTGGAGCCTCAATAGAAAGCTTTAATTTTAAATGCTATATCTTTAGCCTTGCAAGCTGTTTAAAAGGTGTGTGTTGTTTTTTTTTTAATAGTAACAAATTATTAGTATGTCATTGTAACTTTTTCTTACCAGCTATCAAAACTACTGTCACACAAAATACTTGAAAGCGATGATTCTTTTTTAACATCTGCATGTAGATCATTTTTACACCAGCCCTTATTTATTTCAAAATAAATGCCAACCATACCACTGCCAGTGGAACCAGACATGCGTTGGCTTTCCCAAAACAATGCAAAACGCTCTTCCAAAATCTGCTGAGAGGGGAGACATAAGGTGGCTCCTCGAAAGATGGGACTCCTCTTCGTAAAATGGAAAGACACTAAAGGTGTAATGTTATGCAGTTCATTCTTCAAGGTTCACAGTGGAGACACTGAGCGGAGGACAGTAAAAGTGGCGGGGCAATGGGCCGTGAAGGACATTTGTATTCCACACTCTGTAAGAGACTACAACAAATTCATGGGGGCAGTGGATTTATTGGATGCCCTCATCTATTACTATTCAGTCAGAGGGAAAACGATGAAGTGGTACTAGACTTTTTTTTTACTATTTTATTAATACTTCAGGGGTAAACAGTCACATCCTGTTCAAAATGCTGGACAGTGGAAGACGGGAGACAAAAAAAGACTCCACTGTACAAAGTGTGATGTCGCTCTGTATCTTCAGTCAGACAGAAATTGTTTTTGAGATTACCATTGCGAGGACTAAGGTATGCTGTTTTTGTATTTTGAACCTGTTTATTTTTCACTAGAGGTGTTTTTGCAAATTTGTTTTGTTTTCTGTAAAAAAAAAACAAAAAAAAAACAATGCGTGTTATTTTTTTCATAATTATGTTTTGACCAAGCAAGCTATTTGAGAACCATTATAGAAAATGTTTCATGCACTGTTGCACAAATATTTTACCTTCTTTCAATAAAATTCTTCCAGTTAGAACCAAATGAATATAATTGAGTTTAGTGTTATTGATATTATATGTTTTGTAAACTCATCCGGATGTCTTGGTTGGCCAACTCTGTCAACTCAAAAGGGCAACTCAAGAACTACTTCCTTTCTTACCTTAAAGTTCTCACTTTCATATTCAGGCCACTTTGAAAAGTCTATTTTTCCAGACACAATCAAAAACGGACAGCATATTGCAAGACAGACTTTATTTTTACGATTACCAGAGCTCATGCAGTAGCTCTATCTCCCCCGAACACGGAAAGAGAGATTGTCCTAATGCCGCTCCAAAGGCTGGAGACAGGAAAAAATATTAGAAGCATTAACAAAATTCTGGTGAAAGATATAAACAAGTGCAGATCTTATTTAGAAATTCTGGCCTGCACATTCATCACTGTTGTGACCTTGTGGTGCTACAAATCATGAGCACAAATCATGCGCACCAGTTGTAGGGGTGAAAGCGCATAATTTATTGTGACAAGAAGCCATTAGATTTATTATGGTGGTGTCCTGATCCCACCTAACATAGCTATAGGAGGGCAGCCCCAGTTTCCCGCTCAGTGCCACCACACATCTAACTAGACTCCGTCTAAATACAATAATCATTTTGATGCTGTGCCCTCATCTATATCTTCTTTCTTATTTCTCCATTAACACAGAGGTTAAAGCCATTCCATTGAAGAGTTTGACCTGTAGAGAGAGGTGTGCACTATGCCTTTGGCACAAAAATCTCTTTGCTGTTAAGAGTTCCCTCATCTGAAACAATTAGCACAAATAGGTTATTTCAAGCTTAAGGTCTAGTACTGTGGTCAGCTGCTTGAAGCAGAGCTTTAAGTCTTGCAGGTTTCTGATCAGCGAATTATGATATTCCTACATCTATAAGAAGCCTGTTCAATCCTGCTCTGTTTCTCTCAATGGGGGGTTTAAAGGAGATCTGGCAGAGTTTTCCCCAAATTGGCTTAAACCTGTGATGCATCTTTGCACTTACTCACAATTTAAATGCCAGTTCAATTAAAATATCTATATTAAGCTCTACATGGAGCCAGGTATCATGTCTAAGACCTTTAAGTCAACATGGTGTTGAATAAAACAAGCTAAAATAATGAGACATGTCAGAGTCACCAACACAAATTTTGCTATTATTGGACACATTGTGCTAGAGAACAGAAGAAGTGATACTTTCTTTTGTTTCTCCAACTCACATTTAGTTGAATGCTGAAATCCTCAAGGGCAAAATTAAAGTGATGATCAGTTTCGTGACAACGACGCTTCCAGTTTGTAGGCTTCACGTTTGTTGCTCAGTGTTGCCACATCCACAACAGACCTTGTGTTTTCTTTAATTGCACCAATTATTTTGGACAATACTTGGTTCCCAATTAACAGAATATGCAGTTAAACGGCGCTCTGAAATCAGATGAAATCCATATGAAACCCTGGTCTAAAGGGGGTGTATTATGCAAAAATTCATTTTTTTTTTTAGCTTTATATGATGATGTAATTCCCTCATCAAAACATACCTGAGCTGTGTCCAAATTTAGGATCTGCATCCTTCGAAGGACCTGGTCTACATAGGACGGGTCCTTCGAAGGCTGCGAATATTGACGACCAGAAGGGAGAGGCTGTGAATTCGGACAGGCCTAGTCAGCTTGCTCACTAGCCTCCACGCCAACTTATGTTGCCTAGCAACCGTAACTGCAAGAAGCACAGAGCAGCGAAGAAAAATAAACGGAGCAGAAGTTTGTTAGCCATGTATTACTGATTTATATATAGTTCTTCACCTTTTGCAGGAAGGGCTGTCCCATGGTAAAAAGAAATCTGTTAGTTTGATTCTAAAATGTTCAAACATGCATAGCTCATTTCTACAAGGAATGAATGTCATTTTCAAATATAATACTCTCCGGATTTTAAAGAAGACATACTGTTAAATAAAGCTGTTGTGTTCGAAGGCTTAACTTTAACCAGTCAAACCGATTTGATCAGGAATATATCAAATACATCTTTATGTATTTAATAGTTTATGGTAAATTACAGGCAGCTGGTATTTTACCAGCTGAAATTCTTGCAATCACCGATGCCAGTATTTTACCGCATTTGCTAAACTACGGTGAAACTCTGGCAACCACAACTGTCGTTACTTTATTGTATTTAGCTAAATACAATAAAATCCTGGCTACCTCATAAACAAGATAAAATTTCATCACCAAGCAAATTTAAATCAAAACTGATGGGAGCAATACTCATCTTGTACTATAATGTTTCACATGCCTCAAACTATACAATGTTGAATTTGTGTTTAAGTCAGGTAATATAAAAGAAGATACTTTTTTTAACCAGCATAAACCTTGATGATGCAAACAGAGTACAATTTCTAAATTCCAGAAAAGAATAAACATTTGATGGGCAAGAATGAAGCTAATAGTGCTCAACTCTCAAATACAATGAATAACTCCATACATTTTTATAATTTTTAGTAAAAAAGAATAATGGAGTATTTGGATGTTACTACTCCAGTTTTAACCTCAAAGATCATTCATGCTGAGAGACTCCTGTGTTTTGCTGATGGTTTGCCTAAAGGGGTCTATTTAATAAAATATGATGACACATTCTGCATCCTCTCCTTTGGTTATAAATTCAAAAGGCTGAAAACCAACGTAAGTTCAGTATACCAGACTAGTGTATACAACTTTAGGGCAGAGTGCAGAAACAAACAACAAGCTGATGAAGGCTAGAACAAAAGCAGGGAGGTTTTTGCTACTTCATTGCTGTTTTTTAATAATTAGGTTGCAGTTTCTTCATAGAAAAGCAGGTCACTGTTTCAGGCTAAAATATGTTACTACTTTGATTTTTTTTTTGTCATACACTGAGTAAAACTCACTCATATAAGCTTAAAATATCCGGTGTGTTCAATGCCTATTAGGTTGAAGAATTGCTCTATCATTTTTCATAAAATATTTTATAAACGCAGATATATCTAATACTAAGATTTTTTTAAAACAGATCTATACCTTGCACTGCATCTTTACAACAGTTGGCAAGAGGGAACAAACTGAAATATGACACTAAACGTTTTATGTGTTTATTTTACAGGGAACCGTTTTCCTTCCTATAAGGGAAAAGGAGCATAAGAAAGATCATATGCAGAAGACTGCAGCCCAAAACTTTGTGCATGTACACGCTAGAGCTACAAATCTAAACAACTGATAAATATGTAAAGGGCAAAATGTTTGGACATTTTACATTTTTTTTTATTTTGCAGCTACAGAAACAACACTAGAGCTACAAATATGGATTCAAACTAAACCGTCAGAAACAAAATATACACCATAAACCCGATGTGAACCTCAATGCTTTTCATGCTTTTGTTATGAACACGTTTTGTTCGAACACTGTTGTTTAAACAATTATAATTGTGATTCTAAGTAATTTAAATCACTATTTTCATATTTCTTTTTTTTATAAACAAGCTATTTTTGTTAGTAAAAAGAATGCAACGGCTTTGAAAATGAAAATCTTTAAACGTCAAGTTGAGATTTTTGAATCAACTAAAAAAAAAAAAAAACAGCAATTTTATGATCACTCTTGTCAGTCCGCCTTTGAAGTTTGTTTCTAATAGTATGATGAAAAGACATCACTGCATTTAGGAAATTGAGCGCAGATCCCATTCAGCCATTTTATCCTACATAGTTGATGTTCTTCGCTGGCAAAACAATTGCAATAACTCTCTGGGAAGTTTTATTTTCGTCTCCATCTGCTTTGTTCCTGAACGAGAGATGTCGTGGATAATCTTTGCCAAGTTTTGCTGAAAAGAAAAGTCAGATATGGGGAAGGATAGTATGAAAACCTCTCAGTAACCCCACTGGAATATTCATGAGTGTGGAGGTAATTGCTTTTGCTGTGTAGATATGTAATATTAACACTGGCTTAATGGGCAGATATGGAGACCAAGCAAAAACAACTCCCCTGTAAAACCTCACTAAATGAGTTACGTAAGTGTGATGAATACTTCGGAAGTCCCATGAAAGTGAACTGATTGGAAAATCTAAACATACTCATTTATTTCTTAGTTGTACACCGTGTTCCTAATTATTATGCAAGGGATATTTTCTTAAATGCTCAATACAAATGATGGTCAGTATAATTTTCAAGCCATGAACTATTTCAGTATAAATCAGATTTTACTGAACAAACCTCCCAATGAGAACAGTATTTCTTTCAAAAATAAAAAACTCAAAATGCTCTTTTCCAAATTATTATGCACAGCAGATTTTCTAAACATTTTATGGATTATAAAGAACTGCAAATGGTCATTCTTCAAATGTTCAGCATTAAGTGGTCACATGTACTAAAATCAAAAGCTATTTCAATGTAAAACATCTTAACAGACAGAGTTACATGTTAACATTGGACCTTCTTTGATATCACTGCACAATTCCTGCATCCATTGAACTTGTGAGTTTGTGGAAAGTTTCTGCTTGAATTTCTTTGCAGGATGTCAGAAAACCTTCCAGATCTGTTTTGATCTGAACTGCATCCCACCCTCAGATCTTCTGCTGGAGGAAACTCCAAAGGTTCTCAATAGGGTTGAGG
>CAEGAE010027151.1:0-15956 GCA_903067095.1 Girardinus metallicus
TATATATATATATATATATATATATATATGTTATATCCTGAATGTGCTTCATAAGGACAAGCATGTCTCAAAAATAATGAGCCTAGTTCATAAAATACAACATAACTATTTCCCAAAAAGGCAACAAACGTTTGGAAAAAAAGCCACACAATAGCATAAATTTAACATTTAATATACCGTATTTTACGGACTATAGAGCGCACCTCACTATAAGCCGCATCTACAAAGTAAAAAAAAAAAAAAACTGGAAACGTACAAATATAAGCCCCTCTCGGTTTTTCACAAGGAAGCAGCAGAGGGCTGTGTCTCCAACGCCGAATCCTGGATTCGTTCACGCCGAGCGGCTCTGTTTCCCTCCTGCAGATAGCCTTCAACTTAAAAGCTGCATCATATGAACTTCTTCGTTTCCATGATGAGGGGATATGAGTTTGAAGAAATTTCTGCTAGCATGTGCTTGTTCTAAATGAAAATCGGCGCTTTCTTCTTTGATTTCCAATTTTGACTTCCAATGATTCACTTCCTGCTAAAGAGCCCCCTGGTGGTTGAAGAAAAATCCACAGAAAAGCCGCACCGGGCAATAAGCCGCACGGTTCACAGCGTGGGGGAAAAAAGTAGCGGCTTATAGTCCAAAAAATACGGTTGATAAATAACTAAATAAATAAACACTGCTAATAAGAATTTACCTGGAAGCTCAGTAAGGTTTATATGTTCTTTATGCTCTTCATTAGAGGCAAGCTGCAGTGATGAGACCTTTTGACCCATTATGTAAAAACTTTTCAAATATCCTTTGCCACTCAACAGTAGTAACTTGAAATTATTGCTTTTCTTGTCTGTCGGAACACCTAAAATGCACAAGTATATATTTTTTAGTTTATTTATGCTTTTTTTGTGTCAAACGCTCACAAGTTTCACCCACTTTCCCTCTGAGGGCTGCCAAGGTTACACTAAGCTTTTTTATTAATGTATGCATATAATTTAAATTTAAATTTACTTGGTTTTGCTTCCTCACCAACATAACAACAGAATTACTCATTAGCACATTGTTTACTGAAGTAACGAGTCACTAATGAGACAAAGCTGTGTATAACGCTGGAGGAGGAGTGATTATAAAGTTCATAAAAGGAAGCTATAAGACATGCATACATGGTGTTGGTAGAAGTTGGTGTGCAACTGTTTAATGTAAAAATAACAGGGCAGCTTCTCAAAGCATAAGTTAGAGAAGTATGAGTAAGTACTACTTCATTATTTAGCTTCTATTGACTTTACTGCAGATGAAAAAGGCAAAGAGATCAGGGGCAGAAGAGGAGAACAGAATCAAAGATGGAGGCCAGATTGAGGTCCACAGTGGCACATTTAAATGATATCCGCCGAGTTCAGATGAATCACCAGAATGTTCCCAGTGATTCAGTTATAATGAACAGTCTGCTGCTTTAGAAATCTGGGATGATCCAGTTCTTCTGTGGGCGAGTCCACTATCTGTGTCACTGTTTCTGGATTTATTCTACATCCTCTTGTTTTTTAATATGTTAATCCAAAATTTGACCACATTTACAATTGAGACTCATAGAGATTTTGTTTTGCATGATGTGTTTATGTTTTTATTTTCCGTTTGTGCTCCATTTACACAACCCTGTGGTGGCGTTTATTCAGTCAGAGCAACATTTCAGTGTTCTAAAATAAGGTTTCTTTTTTAGTGCTAAACCTGGACAGATTGAGCCGAGTGTTGGGACAAATGTGGCACTTTATTATTTTTGCCTTTCCCCTGACAGCTTCAAAAAGCCCTGAGGGTTAAAAGCAGTCTCTGGCCCTCATTTAGCTTCAGGGCATGGCTGTCTGAGCTTGTGCCCGGACTTCCATCCTTTACAGTCTTAAACATGCGTCTATAAAACACTGTGACACTTGTGACAGACAGATTGCGTCCTGAGTCGCCAGCGGGAAGAGGGGCCTGAGAAATGCTCCAGTCAGTGCCGTTCTTTCTCCTGACGGATCATTCGTTGGCCTTCTCATGGATGAAGCAGTTGGAGAAACGCTATAAACCCTTCGTAGCTTATGGCTTCCTGGCACATGATTCGCCATAAGTAGGTTTACGGCGTGTCTACACTCTGCATTAGCTGTTGTAATTTCCGTCGCTGTATGTAATGTGACGTTAATTTAAAATCTGGTTGTTAAAGTGCAGAGCGTCAATGGAGAATGCTGTGCAGATCTCTCTGCAGAAAGTCAGAAGTAGCTTTTAATTTAAATTTTTTCAGAATTAAATTGAGTTGTTCTCCCAGCTCTTCCTTTATCTTTTCATTTTATTCTCAGATTAGATTAATTTACTTTCTACTTATGTGATTGTAAAAAAAAAAAATCAGAGTGAACCTCCTAATTTACAGATCGATTTATGTTCCTACCCTCATCTACGGTCATAAGATCTGGGTAGATATCTAAAGTATTAGATTCACAGGTATGCAGCCAAAATTCTCATCCATTATTGTTCTAGTGGTACAGTGACATAACTTTTTATGTTGCTTTGTACAAAATCTGTAACCCTCCTAGAATTAATTTTATTAAATCAGATAGTGACTAGTTCTAGAAAAAAATATCACTTTGCAGATGCAAAACTCTTAAGAGGTTGTAGTAAGAGATATTATGATTATTTGAGGGTTTACTATTGCCACAGTGGTAAACAATTAAACAACAAAATAACATTATTAATATGAAGAGACACATAAGTGCATTACAGTACTTTGGAAAGTATTCATACCCGTTCAACTTCTTTCCATTTTGTTACAACAAACAAATTAACTTTTTTAAAGAGATTCTATGACAAATTGCCTCAAATAAATGCACGATTATTAAGTGGAAGGGAAACAATGCAAAGTTTTCAAAATGAGAAAAATGTGGCTTGAATTTATATTCAACCCCCTTTACTCTAAAGCTACTCAGTAAAACCCAATGCAGCCTGTTTATGGAAAATGTGTTAACAGGACAACTCCACCAATCCGGCCTTTTTCATAGAAGGTGCTCTGGTTCTTAGGAGACCAAAAGTGACCTTTGTCAGGCTACATGCAAAACCCGTTGTATGATGGGAAAACTAACACAACGTGGGTGGTTGCATCATGTAGTTTGTGTAAGCAAGATAAGAAGAATATGGTAAAACTTGATTCTGGAGCAGGAATACACCGTCCAGCTCTTACACCACCTTAACGTTTTAGGTGAAAGTGTGCCATTGTTAAATTTTCTCCAAAATCCAGTTAAGAATTTCTTTCGGTGTGTAAATTTGCCGATTCAAGATGGAAAATTTGAGTTGTAATTTCAGTAAAGTGAAATAGAATACAAACACATGTTACACTTCCTGTTACTTTAACTTAAAAACAAAAGCCCCTCAAATTTTATTTTGCCTGTTCTTTGCAATTATGCACTTCTTTGATTTGTCACATAAAATACCAGTAAATTTCAGTTATTATGGGAAATGGGGAAAAATAAGTACAACTAATAAGTGATTTTTTTCCCCCCCCTTAAAATATAAATTTCATTTTTTTAAATAATTTTTTTATTTTGAGAACTGGTGATATGCACGTAACAATAGCGAGGCTCAAGGTTTGACGATATTGTTGCTGTCTAATGGCGCAGCAGGCGGTTCTCTATTTGCATTTGCTTTTGCATTTTTTTTCCGCTCTGCTTCCTGTTTAATTACCTGCTTTGCAGTAATTAGGGACTCCAACGGCAGTTGTATTCACTTTACTTGAAGAGTTTCCCAGGCAACAACAGCACCACATCTCAGCTGAGTTGATGCCCAAAAAGGTTTCTAAGCATTAAATGTTTTCAGAAGGCTTTAACCAGTCATGTTTTAAAGAAATACTATCATTATTGTTAGTGTATTGTGGAAGTGTTGAGTACAAGTCATCAGTAGAGGGTACAACATGTGACTCACTTCCTGTGTATTAGGAGTCAGTAGTCCTTTAGGAGTAAAATGCACGTTAATTTTAAGATGTGATTACAATCAGGAGGCTTTTTGAAATGGCCCGACCACATCTGAAGGTGGCCTTTGTGGCTCATACATCTGAATATCACTACATCCCACATATCATTAGTCTGTGACTCATGTTGAACTGGACTGATTGAAGCAGCTCCAGAATTTCTTCGTACTCGACCTCGATGTTCTTTCTGTTATTATCCAAGTGGATGAAACCCTATGGAGTGACCTCTTCAACATCAATGGCTCTTCTGAGTGTTGTCTCACAGAGTGAGGCCGTATGTGGGCTACCTGTACCTCTCAGAGAGACCTTGGTTCTAAATACATTCCCCAACAATGAATGATCATTTCTCACTGACGTAAAGGGAACCTATTGTGCAAAATTCACATTTTACAAGGTTTTTGTTCATCCTTTTGAGTTTTAAGTGCTTCTAAAAACAGTCCAAGAGCCGTTTTTCGGTGTCTGGAAAAGGTTCGAAAAACAGCTCGAGAGGTTTCAAAAACCCCTCGATTGTTAAGGCACCGTTGAAGGGCACTGCCCAGTTACCTAGCAACGCCAGCTGAGCTCCAGTATGTTTGGTCAGCTGGTTTTACCCTTTATGTACTGTACAATGGCTGCTAAAAAAGACAAGAGATTAGTTGTTGACTTACCATTCAGAAATCATTCCTGCATTTGTTTTAGTTGTGCAGGAGGCTCTACTTCTGCTTTTCAACAATGTACGGTTGTGTAATTGCGCATGTGTTTGCAAGCAGTTTCACATATGAAAACGTTGAGTTGGGGGCATGGTCAGCATCAGTTTATTTCGATTTAAAGTACCAAGCTAAAACAGATCATTCTGGAAAGAGCTCAAAATGGACAGAACTGACCACACTGAAATCTCATTATATTAGAATGATTTTGTGCAAAATATGTAATGAACATGTTTTAAATAGCCCATAGACCCATCCTAATCTGTTAAAAGAAGCTTCCTGATGTAAAGATGAACACTGCAGGATGGATTTAATAAAAACAAAAAGGCTAAGTTTGTGTAATTCTCTAAATAAAAGAAATGAAGGTTGTGTGAAACATTGAAAAATTATAAAATTGTCTTTTCTCTTTTTCACAGCAACATGTAATAAACATCTCCAGGGCAGTGGTGGACCAACAGGGAGATGGCTCACAGGGGGACGCCTCAGAGAGCGCCGTCCCTCAGGTCGAAGCCCAGTCGCTTCTTCCCTCTGTACAGAGTATCAAGAAAGAACTGGAGGACATTTCAGACGCTGAAAGGCAAACAACAGACCAGCCCCGAATCCTATACCAGTGCGGGGATTGCGATAAACTTTTCAAGAGCCTCGAAGAGTGGCAGCAGCACCGTAAAGAAGGGACGTGTGAACAAGCTGGGTCCAAATCAGCACCGGACCCCAATGGTGAGCCAGAGGTCTCTGAGAACCAGGCCGCAGCAGCTGGTCAAGACGTTTCTTCTGCCCCACACAGCGAAAGCAGCAACACTGTCCAACCAGAACCAGAGGAGAACACTGAGGATGGAAGTGAGACGCAAGCTCCAGAGACGTCCTTGTCTCAGACCCCAGACGGTCTTGCCGCTGAGGTTTCTGCTTCGGACGATTCGTCTCCAAGGAGGAGAGGCATAACCAAGAAGCCGAAGCCTGAGCCAGTGTTGCTGTGTGTTGATTGCGGCTCGTGTTTCGGTCTGGTGTCTGAGCTGGTGTCCCACCGTAAGACCCAGCACGGCTTCGAGGAGGCTCTGCACCGCTGCTCCGTGTGCGGAGAAAGTTTCCTGAACACTACGCTCTTCCTCTATCACCGCAAGCAACACAGGCAGAAGGGCGAGGAGACGGTGGCGGTGGTCCCTGAAGTCACACCAGAGGTTTACGCCCTAAACAACGGGGGCAGTGCGCAGGATGGCGTTTCTTCTTCCAGCACTGTGACACACACGTTTACACAGCCCGAATTGTTCTTCTGCACCCACTGTGGGGAGAGCTTTGGAGACGATAAAGGCCTGGCGAAACATCGTAAGGAGAAGCACAGCCTCAACGAGCCACTGCACACCTGTTCCCACTGCGGAGACGACTTCATGAACACGACTCAGTTCCTGTACCACCGGCTGCAGCATCGCTTCACCTCAGAGAGCGAGGAGACTCATGAGGTCGAAGTAAGCGACGAATCAGCCCCTGTCAGTGGTGAGGACGGTGCGGAGAGCTCAAAGAGACTGCTGTCCCCGTCTGCTGGGGAATCGGGGTCTCCCATTCCGAAAAGGGGCCGGCCTTCATTTCGGATCCTAAGTGCCAGTTCACTGCAAGGTCAGTGGAAATCATTGCAGTTTGGCAAATGTACTCGTACCTTCTTACTTTTATTTGATACGTTTTAATGCAGCTTTCTAAGTTAATAGAAAATGATTAGGGGTGCCAATATAGACAATTTGTCGGTGCCAATTTCCTTAATTTTGTGAGATCAGTGATCGGTTGATATTTAGATGTGAAGCTGATCTTCACATGTAAGTGAAGATCGGCTCACCAGGGCATGTCTGCATGTTTGCGGTCAACAATAGTTAACTGTTGCCAACTCAGTGACGTTATTGCTATATTTAGCGACATTTAAGACAAAATAAATTAGCATCGGCCAGTCAGGCTTTTTAAAGATGGTTAATCTGCCAAAATACTGCAATCGGCGCACCGCTACAAATGATTATTATTATTATTATTATTATTATTATTATTTAAAAACATGTTTTGTGTGCAATGCATTTGCATTCAAGTCTCCTTCACCTGAGACAATTCTTTGTGGAATCATCATTCACCACAATTAAAGCTGCAAGTGTTTTGGGGCATCAGTCTCTGCAGGGTTTGGACAGCTAATGACCGAGACGTTTGGCTGTTGCTTGCTTTGTCTGAATTTTATTTACAGCTATCAGAGACAGTCTGAATGCCAGTGCAGTTTTTAGTTTTAATTTGAAAACCACAATATTCCTTTAATCTTGACAGCTTTGTTGGCACATCTCATAGAATCCCAATAAAAAACATTGACATTTTTTAATGGAACACCCCAATTTTCTTACTAGTCTATAAATACTTTGCCTGGCACCATAATGAAAAAAATTATGTCATCCTGCTCAACACATCATGTCTTATATGATCAGGAACCAAAGCCTCCAAAGACGTCTTGGAGGGCAGCGGTGCAGGCGACACGAACAACACAAACCAGCCTCCACCTGCCAAGCTGCTGCAAGACTGGGCCAGAACGCCGCTGCCCCACGTGTGCCCCTACTGCGGCAAAACCTTCACCAGGCGCGTCTTCCTCCGCACCCACGTCTACAGCCACACCGGCGAGAAGCTCTTCACATGCAAGGTGCCAGTCAGAAAGCCTAATCAAATTGTCCCTTTCCCTGAACCTGAGGGATGATTTGCTTTGATGTAAAGATCATTTAGGTCGCGCGGCTGACTTTGATGAGATGATGTAATACTTCTAAGTGAGGAGGATGACACAGTTTGAACTTCAGGCCTCATTAAATCTGACAGGTCCCCCCGTGTCTTTGAACAACAGGAAATGTTTTAAAAATTAGATTTTGATTAAGCGTACATATATGCAGTCTGCCAGGTGTGAGCATCCGTGGACAAACTACAGATTTTATAACAGAAAAAAAAAAAAAAATCCCACACGAGTAGTGAAGGCTTTTATAATGAGGATGAAAGAATTTCATCATTGCAAAAAAAAAAAAAAAAGCATCACATTTTCAGTTGTTTTATAGTCAAAAACATCATTTGTAATTTGTCAAGAGAGCCTTGTCATTATTGCACCCAACTATACACATGTCTTTGTTTCCCAGCAAGTAATTAAAACTCCTGTAATTGTGTATATCTGACTAATCCTCATTGTTGTTGTGAAGGTGTGCACAAAGTCATTCACCAATTCCCAGAGCCTGCTGCGCCACAGCATGAACCACACAGGCAACAAGCCCTTCTGCTGCGACGTTTGTGGGAAAAGCTTCTCGCAGGCAACCACCCTGAAAAGACATCACCTCATTCACTCGTCAACGGAGCCTCCACGCAAGAGAGGACGCAAACCAGTAAACGCTTTTACCTTTTTCTCCTCAAAACACCGGTTCTGAAATGTGAGGCTTACATGGCAGGGCTCTGCAAAAGTAGTTCATGCTCAGTTTTTGTACATTTTGTCACCGCAAACCGAAAATTGTTTTAAGATTTAACCAGACACTGACAAATTATGATGGAGTATTAAAGCTATGCTAAGAAAATGACAAAATATAATCCTAGAATAAACTCTTAATATTATGACTATAGTCTCAAAATATTATGACTTTATTCTTATTATTCTGTTGTTTGACTTTATCCTCATAATGTTATGTCTTTATTCTACAACTTTATTCTAATATTATTTTGACTTTATTCTCATAAATTTTTATTTATTTATTTTCTTTTGGATGGTTATAATGATCCATCATAGCAAATAATTATGGCGGTGAATGAAATCTGAACCCTTTTTTTTTTTCTTTTTCTTTCACAAACAAATGTCTGGAAAATGTGGATTAAATTAGTGTTCAAGTCACCGAGTCAGTTCTTTGTAGAATCACATTTCTCCTGCAGTTAGATCTGTGTGTGTAACAGTTTTACACATGTAGAGACACAAAATATTCTTCAAATTAAATGGAGGGAACTCCATGAAGATCAATTTGCAAATTTTGTTTCTGATTTTCGATTGGATTTAGGACTTTCTTCTCACATTTAAACTATTATATGACAGTCCTGGCCTTATGCTTGGACTTCCTGTTTCACGTCTTCCAGTTTCACTCTCTTGCTGGAGAACAGACTCCCCACAGCATAGTGCTGCCACCACCGTGTTTCACTGTGGGAATGATTCCTGCGGGGTTATTTTTCTGCCACATTTGTTCTGTCAATAAATTCTCTCAACTGAGCTGTGAATCTCTGCAGCTCCTCCAGAGTTACTACGAGCCTCTTGACTGTGAGATTTATTTACAGACTGATCAACTCTGTTTACTAATTACGTGACTTGTGAAGACAGTTATTTGTAGCCGATTATATTTTAGGGTGTTGGAGAAAAGAAACACTCCCTTTTTGAGTGTTTGACTACAAAAAGATAGAAAACCACAAGTCCTTTTCCTTCCAGTTTTCTATTAAACTTGTTTTTGGTCTGTCACATGAAATGCATTAAATTTTGTTGTAACATCTAAACATGTAGAAAAGTTAAAGTGATATTTCACAGATGCATTTTCTTTCTAAATAGGAGTGCCACTAAATCTATTATTTACAGTGATAACATGTTGGGAAATAGCTTTTTTTATTGATCTGGACTATTGTGTCTGTCATCGCAGGCGTGTAGCGTTGACAGTGACGGCTCTGCTCTCTTCGCTTGTCCAAACTGTCCCTCACACTTCAGCACTGAAGAACAGCTTCACGACCACAGGTAATAACCCTCTCCTCCTATTGTTGTTGTTATTATTATTATGGTTTTTGGACCGTATGTTTGCTGCTGACTACACAATGTCATGTGGTTGTGGGTATTCAATCATTTTCTGAACTCTGTTTACATTTCAAATATAGAGCCAGGACAGGATTTAGATAACCTTGCCTCCTCTCAACGGGAACTGTGAGAACTGAGCTGTGTCCGAATGCTGTGCTAGACCTTTAAGCTGTGCAGCAGACATGCAGATGTCTGGGCGCCTTTGAGCTAGAGCCTGCATGTGATTGGCAGCTGGAGGCTCAGTAAATTAAGATGATAATGATAACAGGAAGATGGACCAGCCTGGTCATATCCTACTTCACTGACGAGCAGCGAGAATATCAACACTACAGTGTGTGTTTGAAATACAAATTTGGAAGAAAAGAAACGATGACTTACATTTGCACTCAATTTTCTCTTGTTGATATAAAAGCAGCGAAATTAAACATGTACCTTGGCTCTTAAATTACTAAATATAAATGTGTAAAAAGCCAGAAAGCACACAAAAGTGACAATCAATTCAAAAGACAGCAAAAACCCATTTTACATCGATATACAAGTTTTGTAAAATCATCAAAAAATGATCTGGACTCGATTCTGTTTACCAAATACTGTGCGCCTTTGAAATAAATAACTTACTCCTTTTTATGGAGTCAGACCAAATTTTGTGTTTCATTTTCATTCATGCACACTTTCAGCAAAGAGGTTGCCTCTGTTATATTTGAAAGACATTAAAGGCTGTTTGCCATGAAAAAGCTTTTTTTTTTTTTTTTTTTTTTTAATCGTCTCTGAAATGATTTTGGCAGGACTGGTTTTTTTCAAACTGGCTGTACTCCATTGATCTGATTAACTGAAACAAATCAGTGATCAACAGCAAAGGACAGATGGTCCATTTGGTTTTCTGTTTAATATTTTTTTAATGGTTGCCCCTTTTAAAAAAAATGTTATCCAAGGACGACTTATTAACTAGAACGTTAATAACAGTGGTTCCTAAAGCTGGGGGCGAGACACATTAACACAGGTCTGCAGCTCATATTTTGAAATTTAACTTAGAAACAGGACTTGAGACCAGTCTGTCCCTAAATATGAAGTACATTAGCGTTTCTAACATAATGAAAAGGAAGTATGAATAGTTTTCAGAGCACTTTTTTTTAATGAATTCATATTTTATTTGTTAATGTTGTTCACAGTTTCAGTATGCCCTTGATTAGTTGTTCTGCTAAATGCGCTATACTGCTGTATGCTTCATCTTGTGAAAGACAAAGTAGCAATTTTACATTTTCACTGTTGATTTTCATTTATTTCAAATCACTTGAATGATTGATTTAAAGGAAAAAAGCCACACAATCAAAGCCATCCTAGGTTTTCTGATGAGTTTCACGTCTGCTTCATATAAACGAACTTCTGATAAGGTGGAGAGATGTCTTGTCCGAAGTGGCTACTCCTTCAGCGTCGGCTCTCCCTGTTTTTTTTTCTGATTGTCTTTTTATCAGGCGACAGAAACCGTCTGGTTTCCAACACTCACCTTGCTTTTCACCATTAGTACAACTTACTTAAACTTTTCTACCTACCTACTGTTGTATAAGTTAATGGGGAATAATTTGTGCGTACAGTTTCTGTCAAGATATGGTTTCTAAAACGTAAACATCCACCTGCGTTTGTTCTGATGATGATAAACTGCTTGAACTGCAGCATTTTGTTTTTTTTCCCAGTCCTTCACAGTCCTAATGCGGCATTAGGTGAATACATCCTAACACTTTTCTCCTCCCCTTAGGCTATACTTGGCGTAACGTTATGCAATGGATAAATATAGTCTTCCTGTCCTAACTGCGACTCCTCCCAGTTTACTGCTGTTCTTTTATCTTTAGCTGCTATACGCTTAGCTAATGCCTTCATTTGAACTGGAGTACGACTAAGTACACACATGCTGGTAATCCTCCCACGAGTGTAGCGAAAAGCAGACCATCACTTCTCTAGCTGGTTTTCACAGGTCTGTATTTTGGAAAGTCGGTCTTCAGAGTCTTTCATATGTGGAAGTGTGATAGTCTTGTCTTTTAATTACCTCAGAGGTTTAATTTCTGAATTCCCACTCAGTCAGGAAAAATCTGGGATTTGATTGAAATCCCAAATTTCCAGGCCATGTTTACAGAAACACTTACGGCTGGAGATTTTACTCTCTCTTTTTGTGACTCAAATGTTTTGCAAAGTACCTTCATCTTATTCAGATTAAGCAGAGCTTGTCTGGGAATGTCAATATTCAAGTCTTGCTGCAGGTTATTGATTGGATTGAGACCTGGACTTTCACTGGGCCATTTTATCACAGCATTCCATTGTACCGCTGGTTGTATGCATAAGATCATTCTGCTGCCGGAAAACAAAGGCTTTCCCCATAAAACCATCTATTTAAAATCATCTTTAGTTTGGAAATGTCGCCTTTGTAGTCTTTAAATATGATAATTTCAAATTTTCATTACATCAAAGGTTAAATTTCTTCCTCTGTAAAGTTGGGAAAACTTTATAGTATCAGAAGAAAATATTTGGTATTTTCAGTTTCCCATTAAATCCAACCCATCCATCCTCTATTAATTTGTCTCTCTGTTAAGCATGAGAGATATAAACTTCAAAGTTTATTGAAATATGTTTGTAATAGTTATATTTTGTGATGACAGAAGTGATGATAAAAAAAACAAACTTATCACATTCTTGTTGTTGGAGTTGCAGAAATAGTCAACTGATCAGTCCTACCCTTTATTGATAACTTTATTGATGCAGAAAGGGCTGCATTTTTTACGTTACCAAGTATTTTTTTAGCTGGAGATGCATTCTTTGCTACAAACGATCAAGCGTACACTAAAGTAATACTATGTCATTGCATTTTAGAAAAATAAAATGCTTATTTTCCTATTTAAAAATTTATTATAATATTGCATAAAAAGGTTTAAGTGGCTAAATGAGAACTTTGTAGAATATGTCAGAGTATTTTATTTGATTAATGATCAGAATAATCAATTGCTAAAATCACAGCCTTATTTGACATGTAACTTTTCATCATAACACTGTCTGTCTGAACAGATTGCTTCACACAAGCCACCCGTTCCCTTGCCCTGAATGTGGAGAGCCGTTCAAACGCAGGAAGGACCTGGACCTTCACTCGCTCATACATCAAGGTGAGCTTAACGAGGCGCATGGAGGCAGAGCGAGTTTGAATGTTTTGTTTCTAAATCCAATCTGTGCTTACGTCTGCCTCTGTGTAACCTTGGTGTTTTTCGCCTTTGATTAGCGGTTCCGTGCAGGAGTAGGAAATTGACAGAATGTGACGAGCATAACAAGAAACCAAATGAAAGCCCATGGCTCACCATAATGGAAATCAATCAGGGATGATGTTCTTATCAGTACAGCAAACACTGAATTACTATTGATTAATTCAAAGCACTTGATAAATGAACATGTCGGCTTGTGTAGGTGGTCTATCTTTTTTTATTTCCACACATGCAGCCGCTCTGTATGCGCATTGTTCTTCTGATGCATGAGGTCACAGACTTTTGAATTGATTTGTGTGCCACGAGGAATGGAGAAGCTGGGCGGAGGTAAATGAACTGGGTCAACATGTTGACACTTCATCTTAATCAGAGGGGTGTTGGCGCTGCAACCTCATTAGTTAAGCTTGAGGAGTCAGCGTCCAGCAGAGGTCAGAGGGATGCGTCTCCTCCGAGAAAGATGATGGGACAGATTGATCCGTTGATCAGTGCAAGGCTTTAAGCTGATATTGTCCTTATTAAAGGTTTAATTAGAGGGTCCCAGCAGGGAGCAGAGTGCATCTCGCTAATGGGTAACACACCGCAGATGGTTAGCAGATTGCAAGATATTGGCATGATGGCCTTTGGACATAACGATGGGACCATCAATGCCAGCAGTCCTCTGCCAGCTTTTCTAGAGTGACCCACTGAGAGTTTGGTTTACTTTGCCAAAATGTATCTGGGACACCAGCTGTATAGAGACGAATCGATGAGCCTGAATGCTAAACTGACAAATGCAAGAAACTTTCACAAAGTGCCACTAAGTTTGCTGCTTTGCAAGAATTATGAATTTTATAATTAAATGTTTATGAACTTCGATAGTTTAAAGCATCACCTACAAAGACTAAACCTAACCGTCTGGATTGGGGATTTGAAAGTATATAATGAAAGAGATTTTATGTGTGTTCATATTTGTTAAAAAGTAATTTCATGCGTTTGCTGCTCTTCCTTTGTCTTGTGGCTGTTGGTTTTTCAAAATCTCCCCTCATTGGTGATCTGTCTGTTGTGTAATTATTTGTATAGTAGAAAGCTAAAAGTTCAGAAATATTTTTCTTACTATAATGCTAAAAATGTCATGTTTTGAAATTGTTTAGTTTATTATAATGTTTTTAAAGTAATAAAAATCATTAACCCAATATATTTTTATTTATGTATTGTGGTAGGATTTTTCTGTCATTTTTTATGTTAGAATCTTTTGCCAGAAAATCTTAATGTTTGGATTAGCAAAGTATTATCTTGGTAATCAAATTGATTACTGAAGTTAAGGTTTTATCTTAAAATAAAACCTCGTCATTCAGCCAGCGCTTAAAGTAAAAATGCTGGTAGCCATAAGCACATCTATTTAAAGTTTTTTACACATTTTTATGGTATTTGTTTGCGACATTAAGCAAAATAGCAGGCACCACAACCTGCTCCCCCTTTGGTGTTAATAGTGTATTTTTAAACATAAAAATAGCATAAAATAAGGTAATAAAACTACATTTTTTTTCTGTCCCAAAAGAAACATAAACAGTGTTCCTCTTATGTTAGCCAAGATTTTATGGATCCTAAACAAAGGGCCTAAAGAGGGTGAAGACTCCAAGTCCCAAAACTGAAAACATTTTCCACTGAACACATTTATTTAAGTAATTTAAATCAAGGTTTCTGCAAAGCTTTCAATAGTATTTAAAAACTTGTTTCTGTTTCCTAAATTATATGTTGTTTGGTATTTGGTTGTATCAACTACCAGCTCCTTCGTAATGGAAAAAAATGAAGATTCAAGGAGGTTTGGCTTGACTTCAAGTAGAAAAGTTACCAGTTGAGGACGGGGTCTGGACGCCTGTATGAGGGGTATGAATACTTATGTAAGTGTCAACCTGGAGTTACAGGAGTGTGTGAAATAATCTGTGACCCTGCGTCTACATTAAAGGCAGCGAGAAGCAAGTTGTTCAGAAGAGTCTCAGGACGATCTTAATAATGTAATGCATTAGTAGGTTATCTAGTCAGGACAGGAACCAATTTTGTCCACTTATGCACTGACCAACCATTGTGACTTTGTTGACACGTTATTGTTTGGTATAAATCCTGTCGTTACTGTGAATTTGGTGCCTTTTCTCCGCTGAGCTGCACCCTTGTCTGACCATGTTTCATGTGCTTTGAATAAATTACCCAGAGAAGAATTAGCAGGCTCACATCTACCTTACATAAACAAAGCATAAAGTTTTTATAATTTGACACTTCAGGGATTTCAGTATCTGAGTGAAACCTGTCAACAGCTGTTATTAAGGATGTTACAAAACTCACATGACAGAACCAAAAAACAACACCTAAAATTAACAACTACATAAAGTTAGTAAGTTGTGACACAAGTAAATTTTGATTAACTTCTTTATTTAGTGTAATTACTTTGTCTTAAGTGTAGGTAACAATGATTATGAAGATTATTAAGTGGATATACACTTGTTTTCAGACACAAGGTCAAACAAAAATAGCTAACAACCAAACAGATGCACATATCTATATTGACCTAAAAATAAAATTACATAAAATGTCATAACATTAATATTAAATTTACGCTCCTGAAACTTGCAGAAATTTTGAAACGATTCTAGAAATGTTTGAGAGGCATGAGCACTTATTAACTATCAGTAAACATGACAGTTTATGATCCCTGATCAAACCGAATGACTTCCTGCAGGCCAATGTTTATTGAAGTTATTAAACTACAGCTGAAAATAATGCCAAATCATCAGTTTTCAAAGAAGGTACATAATGTTTCTCTGCTTTCAGTTTCTACAGGATTTTAGATAACATGTATTTACGAGCCCAACAGGGATTTTTAATTTCTTAAGTTTCCAAAGGTGTCAATAAAGGTTATTAGGGCTGAAACGATTCCTCGAGTGATTCGAGTACCTCGATTATTAAAATTTCTCGAGGAAAAGTGACCTGCCTCGAAGCCGGGATTTTATTTGCGTTCTCACTTCCGCCTGAGTTGTTGACGAAAGCTAAGTGTTAGCAGCATAACGTCCAGTTTTCAAGTTCGGCCTGGGAGGATTTTATTGAGTCATGATAATGTCTGGGTTTTTGTCTTTTTCCGGGGGACCAATAAACATCTTAAAATGACGGCAGCGATGCCTGGAGTCCGGCGGGATTATTTATAGATAAACGGACAGACTGAACACGGCGGCGGCTGTGCTTTAGATGCGTAGCTTTACTGAAAATACCGGAAAATAAATTTCATATCATCCCGGTC
>CAEGAE010027152.1:0-11810 GCA_903067095.1 Girardinus metallicus
AAAGTTTCCCCACAGCATGATGCTGCCACTTCTACTTTTGCTAAAGGGCCAACAAGTTTCATTTTGAAGCAGAAAAAAATCGAAATATTTTCCTTCCACATTTTTGTGTTAAACCTCTAAATAAAGTACACTGAATTCTGCATTTGTGTCGTTAAAAATACAGTTTTAAGGGACTTATAACATCTACTGACGTCACAGCTAACTATGAGCGAAGTGTGTCAAAGGTTATTGTGACCTATTTACGACCTAACTTAATTCTATGGAGCATTTGACACTTTTGTCGCAGTGTGACGTCAAAATATGACCGCAGTAAAACACAAGATATATTTTTGTGTGAAAAAAACTGTGATTTACCCCCCCACAGCAGATACTTTGTTTTGGGTATGCCTGGTAGTGAGTGAGAAAGGAAGTGACGTGTTTCACCTGGCAGCAGCTGCAGACAACACCTGTCCTCCTCGTCCAGAGACATTTCTAAATCCAGAAACGCACGACTGGACGACCTTCTTCAGAAACATCTTCAAGCAACACAAACACAAACACGGAGGAGCGAGACGAGCAGAGATCGTCTAGCTCGTGTGAAGACTGATCACTCGGTCGTTTTATGCAATAAATGCGACATAGATTTTATTTTTATTTTTTTTATTTAAAAAAATAAAATCTAAAAAATTAACACACATATTTACAGTTCACTATGAAATTAAATTAAGTAAACGAACATTTCTCGTGATTTCACGTTTGTCCACAAAAATAGCAGCAGAGTGAGTCCTCTTGTCCCTCTGTAATCCTTATGATTCTTCTTTTAGTAAAAGAAACAGGCGGATTCCTACTGCGTGCTGCCATCTAGTGGTAAAAACGAAATAAACATCACTATTCCAGATATCTACTTCTAAATGAATGAAAAAATATAAAATGACATAGATTTATGTTATATACAACATTGTTTAAAGTGTCATTAAAAATTGTTGTCTTTTGTTGTTTTTTTTTACTTTGCAGACTGTATTTACTTCCTCTTATTACCACAAGAGAGGTAATTAAAGCTGTTTTCAACTTTAATAGAGATGAATTGGAGACAAAAGGTGCTCTTGGTATTTAAGAATTAGCTGAAAGTGAAATATAAAATGATTCTGAGAATGAAAAAACAAATTTTCTACTTCATGACAATTAGAATTACACAAAAAATATTCAGCGATATAAAAACAAAATTAAATTAAATTTGTGTGAGATCATTTTCCGGGCTGGAAGTTTTTTGTTCAACCTTTGCCACTGTACATGTACATTTCTGAGCTTCAAAAAAAAAAAAAAAAAAAAAATTGCAAGAAAAAAACTCTATTAAAAATAAGTTAAAATTTCTGACTTTCAAATGTTGAATATTTTCGAGTTTTTACTAGAAAATTTCTAAGATGAATTTCAAAATGTCAAAGTTGTTAAAATGTAAAACTCACTTCCTGCAGAGAGAAACCATCAAAATGGCTGAAACAAGCAGAAGATGACTGCGTGGTAAACGAGTTTTTTTTATAATCGCTCCACCAGGTCGTTCCTGCCCATCCTCTTTAAAGTCCTCTGCACAACTGGAAGAACTTCTTCATGGCTGTACTGATGCAGCAGCCGCTCCACCACCTCCTCCCTCGCTGCAGACTCTCTCACTCTGAAGCCACTGCTCGGCGGTCCGTTCCTCAGGAACCACTTAAACCTGCTGAACTCTTCCACATTCAGCTCATCCAGGACGTTCAGCAGGTCCACATGGAGGTTAGGATCCTGTTTGGGATTAAAGCGGTGAATTTACACCAACAGAAATGGACAAGTCAATTGGATAATTTATCCGACGCCTGTAATTTGGAACGCTTTAATGAAAGGGTGGTTACTGAAATCCTGTATTTATATATTTTGCTGGAATAAGAACATCTATCTTCAGATTTTCTTTGGTTTGTTTTGGTCTGAGAACAAGAAGAGCCTTACTTCTGACTGGACACTTGATGGGACGTCATCTTGTGAGTGATCTGGGCAGAAAGAGCAGAACAGAAACCATTATCTAATAATCTGCTAAAAAAACTCAAAGCCACAGAGATTATTTCAAGTATTTTTGAATTTGAATTGAACCATTTCTCATTTTGTGTAACATTCGGTGAAAAGCCTTCACAGAAGCAGAAACGGCTCAACGCCGTGGAATGAAAACTTGAAGATGAAGAACTCGGTCTAATTCTGTCGTCTCTGCAGGCTGGAGCGATGTTAGCCACCGGCGACGACTTTACCTGTTAAATCGGCGTCATACTCCCAGACCACCGTGTCTGCTTCGTCTTTGATTATTATCAGCACTCCTTGTGTTTTGATGGGAAGACGGATCTCAAATGTTGGGTGGTATTGAATTCCAAAGTTTATGTCGAACTCCGCGCTCTGGAAACAGTCAGAACGTTCGTTGTTCATGTTTCACCTCCATCAGTCTAGAATGAATCCCACTGTGACTTTGACATTTTCATCATAAGGTCTTTACATTTTTTATTCAAAATACTTTACTTTGTCCCTAGCAAAAATACAATGAAAACATGAGGCATTTAATGAAAGAACAAGTCTATATATATGTGTGTGTGGCTTCTGTTGAGACACTGAAGAATTGCTACTAAGTTTCACCTTAGGTTGTATTTTATAGTGCTGTGAAGCTCTTGGACACGTGAGGACGTATCTCTGGTCTTTGATGAGTTTGCAGTTGGAAGTGGAGCGGACAAACTTACAGTCCCTCTGGTCTTTGCTAACCTGGAAAGACAAAAAAAACTCTTAATAATAAAAAGAAATAACCAGCAAACCTTCAAATTTCATTTCATATGTAAACCATTTTCAGGATGCAGATTAAAAGTTTTCTTCAATCTGGACATTTATTTAATAAGTACCGTTTGCAGTGGGTAGTTTTGTAAAGGGTCTAACTTACTGTGTTATTTATGATCCATACCTCGTACGTTGGGATGTTCCTGGGCAGCAGAAACACGTAGAGCTTCTGGTTCTGAGCGTTCGAATTCAGAGGTCCGAGGTACAGCAGGACTTGGCTCGGTACCGGATCCTTTCTCTCTATGAACCTCTTTATGAAGTCCCAGACCAGACCGAACGCAGAGAGCTCAGAGACCCTCACGACAACGTGAGTGTCGGTGATCCTCCGCTCCTCCAGGAAGCTCAGTCCGTCATCAGAGGAAACGTGAACCACAGACAGCAGGCCTTCACTGGGCAACACTGAGGACAAACACACACACACTGATTCCTGCTCACAGCAGCAGCTTCACATTTCACATGTCTACAATGTAGAATCGATAGAACTGACTCAGACAAGTTCTTTATGCATTCCTTTTCAGTTTCCAGTAACTTACTGGGTGTAATTTGGCAGTGTGGGAGGTGGAGCTCACACACTGCTTCAGGAGAACAGCTGATGCTGTACAGGGGCCCAGCAGGGGTCTTCCCAGCCGGCTGAAGGATGCTCTCGTCCCATTGGATGATCCTGTAACACAGTTCAGCCTGCTGGGTCACAAGAAACACCAGACCGGTCAACGCGCACTCGAACACACCGGGACCTGGACACTGGAACCTGGAACACACAAAGTGACTCCATGGACACAATGAACCATAGCTGGGTTTGACCCACTTATCACCTGTGAAATATACACTGAATTATATGTTAATATCAAATATATTCAGAATTGTTTTGAGTGAAAATGTCAACTGTGTTGTTTACCTGTACGAAACCTGCATATTGTCAGTTTCCACTTCGGGTCTGAAGCTTGATGGAGCCTGAAATTTACAAACATCAACTATTTTCTACTGAAATATAAAGTTATGACACACAAAATCTCAGAAAAGTGTTTGTCCTGTGTGTGTGTGTGTGTGTTGTCCACTGTCAGTTTGACAGGAGGAAACGGTGTACTCAACCTGACAGAAAGACACTGAGGATCCAGGAAACCAGAACCCAAATCCGGGATAGATGGGTTCAGAGAATGTGGTTCTGAAGGTGTGGAGGTGGACCAGGGAGCCAGAGGAGACTCTGTAGAAGGACAGGATGCCAGCAGGACAGTCCACATACACTGCTACTCTGCTGGAGGAGCCAGAGGAGGCGGAGTCAGAGGAGGCAGAGTCTGAATCAGAGGAGGCGGGGTCAATGTCAGAGGAGGCGGCGAGTTTTCCTCTGTTATTGTGCCAGACAGAGTAACCATCATCAAGATCGCAGCATTTCAGACTCCAGGACTGGTCATTCCAGCCAAACACACAGTCTCTGTATCCTCTCCTGCCGATCCCTCTGTAGCTCACTGAAATGTAAACCACTCCGCCTCCCAGTAGCAGCGACCAGTCAGACCGTCACGGCACAGCAGCTGAGGCCACCGGCCGTCAAACCTGTCTGGGTGATCCGGGTATGACTGAGCCGTGCTCACACGGGTCACCTTTCTGCCGTTACCAGTCAGCTTCAGGTTCCTGTGAATTGTGTTTGAGTCAAAGGTGAGACTGCGGGAATCTGAAGGGGAAAAAAAATAAAATAAAACACAATTCAGCTCCACGCATATTATTGTAAAGATAAATAAAATGGTTTAAAATGAAAGATTTTTTTTATGATCATAATCTGACAGATTTAGAAAGGGGAGTGAAGGTTAGAGACTTTTTGAAGAACAGAGTCCAAATCAAGGTAAGTAGAAGACTTTTTGCCAATTTATTATGAAATGGACACGCAGATATGACTATAATACATATCAGAGATACTCAAATACAAGTAATTTTACCACAAGTTAAAGATCTCCGTCTTAGTTTGTCAATCCAGCTGCAGAAAATGTAATTTCCCGAATGTGGAATGTGGTTTCTTGTTTTCAAACCAGGGAATATCTCTGTCCAAAACTTAATGCTTTTCAGTTTACTTATACGACGACAGCTCACGACATGTCGTCTCAAGGTACTTAAAAAAAAAAAAAAACAAATAAAAACAGTCAATCCAATCATTTACATTCCAGCTGATCCTAGTGTTGAAGCAATGCAGTCAAGTTCAGATCATTATTTCTGAAGTTTCAGTCTAATCCAGGAGATTCAGTCAGTGAATACAAGCTTATCTGTATTTTGTGGACGTCATGATAATATAGCAGTAGGCTGGACTCCTACCAGTAAGCGTGGAAGGCCACTGTGCCTTCAGAATTAGAAGGCGGCTACTGAATGTGTAATGGTGAGACGTATTAAAGACTTACACGTCCTCAGTTTCTCTCTCAACTTATGGACTCCAGCAAATTCCGCCCTGCAAGGAGGAGGAGGGTCAGATCATCAAGGGAAGCCAAAACAGGAGAAATATCATCTCTCTTTTTAATTTTCATCAGATTTCTTGCTGCATTTTGAGAACGTCCTGGTAGTAAAGAATTACGGTAGAAGTCCAAAACGTTTCTGGCACAACTGCACCGATTCGAGTGGAGAGGATTAAAAAGAATCTAAGACGACGACTCCAGCAAGGAAACAACTTCCTTTGTAGACCAATGAGTCTCCGCCTTCATCTGGGTCATTACAAAACGGACTCGGTTACATTCTCCAACACGACATTTAGAAACAGCTCACCTTTCTTCATAAGTTGGGACTTTTTGTTTAAAGGGATTGCGGTGCTCCTCTATTCGCGCACTCTTAACATCTGGGAGCCTTTTCTTCACTTTTCTTCCACCACTGTGAAGAGATTTGATGACACACAAACAAACATTGGAACAAAACAGGCGCATAAAGTCTGTTGCTGTGCTATGATCTTGGGAGGTGGCGATTTTTCTACACCAAAATAAAATAAGAATTTTACAGTGCGACATTCAAAGTGCGGAACTACAGTGGCAAAGTACTCCCGTATCCTTCACCTTACAAATCCACTCAATGGGATCATGTTCTCTTCGTCGTCGCTCTCATCCATGGGGCAGTGTTCAGATCAGCTCAGCCTTTTACCTTCATCTGCAAAAGAAACATACATGGAACCATTGAGCTGCAGTCAGCCATTGTGCATTCTGATTTGCTTCTATCAGGTTGGGTCGGTCAGTTCTGCTTTTCACACTTTTACACCTAAAGGCCTCAAAATGTCCGCCTGGCATTTTTTACTTCTTTTTCCTAGAAAGTAGGAAGAAAATGTCCTATGGCCAAGTACTTAGAACTTTAAATAACTGGCATTATTTTACATTATGCTGTATACTAAGCCAGTAGTAAAAGAGTTTGATATCAAGGAAAACCAAAAAGAAAATTGAGATTTTAGAGTTTTATAAACACTGACTGCTGCAGGACAGGAAAAAAAAAAAAAAGTTCACTGACAGAGGTGACACTGACCCTGAAAATATGCGATATGTAATTTAAGGCTGCACTTACTGGTGGAGTTGTGGAGTCAATTGAAAGACTCCGGGGCAGTCGGAGCCGATCTGCAGCTGGTATCTGCCCGGACTCAGGCTGCCTTCAGGGCGTCAGGCAGCGGGGAGAGTGGCGACTCCTCTCCGCTTCTTCCAGCCCGGTTCTCTTCCAGACTTCTGAAAGAGAAACTCCGGTCATCTGCTGAATAATCACTCACTGTGGAAACTATGTAGCTGCAGGTATCTGCTGATTTCGAAGAGTCTGACATTAAACGCGGATTAGCTTTATTCGGAGCCAACGACCACAGGTTGAGCTTTTCCACAACTAAAACGAAAGTAAACTTCACAAAGGAAACACTCAGGAGGAGAGGCCAGCCTAAGAAGTGATCCAGGATTATACCTGCCAAGTTTTTAATTGGAGAATATGGGAATTGTCTCCATCTTGTGCCAACCTTTAGCACTCTGTGATAAAAAGGGCAGGGGCTTAGTCAGATTTAGTAAGACTGACTAAAATATACAGAGAGCCCATTTAAAAAAAATACTACCAAAAGTACAACTTCAGAAAAGCATTGTTTATATTTTTAAAATGTACATTTTTACAAATACATGCAAAGAGTACTTTTAAAAGGATTATCCAAAGTATAATTTTGGTAATATATTTAAATTGAATTTAAAATATACTTTAGAGAACATGCTTTTAGAAAGTGCACCAAAATACATTTTTAAAGATTTTTAGGAGCATGTTTTTAAAAATGTATCCATTAGATGACATACCATTGATGTATCTCGGAAAAATGGAGCATGTTTAAAATATACTTAAATATGTTATTTTTTTCCCCACCAGCACAGAGGACACATCCATCCATCCTATCTCCAACTAACGTTCCGGGCGAGAGGCACAGAAGACACAGTACTGGTAAAATATTTTTTAATTCAGTTGAGCTTTGTATTCAAGTTTGACAGTGTAAACTTTGGATTTTATGTTGTTTGCTTGTTTTTGCTACAAGACGGAACAAAAAACTACTTTGATTAGTCATTTTATTTCACTGCATTGACTTTTCATATTTTCCCGTTTCATTTTATTCCCTTTTCAGACTTCTCATGACAAATCTGTCATGACAAACAGACCATTTGCTGTTTTGTACATGGGAAGGAGACGTTTCATATCACCTCAAGGTTTTATTGACTTTTAATTTCTAATTTGCTTATGCTTTTATTTTTCCTTGGACCATGACGGACGCCTTTTTACAGAAGAACAGCTCTAAGGATTTGCTGTGTTTATTTTAGAATTTTAGCAACCCGTTCTTTTGCTTTTTGCACTTGATGAACTGAGAAAGATACATGAACATTCCATAACAGCAGCTGATTTCGAGCAGCATTTTATGCATACATACACACACACACCACCAAAGAAACAAAATATATATGTACTAAATGTTACAGAAAACAAAACTTTAACAGATCTTAAATTAATTCAAATGAGGTAAACTTTAGAGTTGGACACAAACTGACTTCCATGGTTTATCATAACTGTCCTAGTTGAAGCAAACTGGTTTATCTATTGGTTTATACCAGAACAAATGGTCTGAAAACAGAAAATATTATCTTAGAATCATGGGAATTTTCTGTCAACCTAATCAGGCCAACAACTTCAACCAGAGGGTATAAAGAAAAAAAGACAAAAAAAACAATGTAACAGCAAGATAACAAGAAACGTCATATTTTGTTTTAGACAAGAAACCAAAATATTGATTCAAAAAGAAAAATCTACGTTTTTTGCTTCCCTTTGGGGATTTGAATGCAGAGAACCAGCAGTGCTACCAACTGCAGTAGCTCTGCAGTTGGTAGCACTGGCTGATGATTTGGCTGAAAAACATCATAATGTGAATACATTACATCAGTCGACACAGATTACTGATACGTTTTTTGTTTGAAATCTGCCAAACTGGTGGCGTGACTGTTCCAGTTTTATCCACAGTTTTCACTCTACGGCGTTGTAGAGTGAAAGCCGTTATGAGGAACAGTGGAGAAACGTGAAACTGCAGCTGCGCAAATTATTCAAAAGGTTATTGCTAGGCAACCACCGAATGAGTGAGTTAGTTGGATTGCAGTCTATTCTGTTGGACAAAGGGAAATCCAGGAGCCTGAAGTGTACAACAACCCAAAGCCAAACCCAGGATAGAGAGGTTCAGTAAATGTGGTGTTGAAGGTGTGGAGGTGGACCAGGGAGCCAGAGGAGACTCTGTAGAAGGACAGAGTACCAGCAGGACAGTCCACATATACCGCTACTCTGTTAGAGACAGAGGACGACGACGCTGAAACTGTTGTTTCAGCTTTATTTTGAAGGACAGAAAATGTACCATTGTCAGAACACCTCAGACTCCAGGAATGATCATTCCAGGCAAACAAACAGTCGTGAGTGTTTCCTTTCCTTTGAATCTTTTTGTAGCTGACCGCTATAAGAGCCTGTCCTCCCCACTCCACTTCCCAGTAGCCACGACCAGACAGGCCATCGCGACACAAAAACTGAGGTGGAACATCAAATCTGTCTGGGTGATCAGGGTACGGCTCGTCTTCCGCCACATGCGTCACTTTCCTTCCATCGCCAGAGATTCTCATCTTTCTGCTCACTGTGTTTGTGTCGATGGAGAGCTGACAGGAGTCTGATTGAGACAGCAAACAATCCAGATGCTCTTCAGGATTTTTCACTCATTTATTTTTTCCTGATTTCTAAATCTGAGCAGGTTTGTAATTATGAATTAGATTAAAAAAAAAAAAAAAAGGACTTACACTTCCTCAAACCCGGGGTCAACCACTGGACTCCAGCGGGCTCCACCCTGAAAGGACGAGGGACAACATGTTCAGTCGTCAGCTGAATATTAAGACAAATAAATGGAAGCAGGGACTAAGACATCTAATTTTTGGTTATTTTATTATAAAACTATGATTAAAAAAAACAGAAATGCCAATAAAGGCTTATGATTCTCCACAAAAACAAAGTGCCTGAAAATGTGCTGTTGCACCCGAGTAAAAACTGAATCATTTCAGCTTAGTGTAGCTGAATGTAGCACGTAAAAACAGTTCCAGCTAACAGGTAATTAAATTGGTCTATTAAAGCCAAGTAGAAAAACAAAGCTGCGCCTAACAGTTGGAATCAAAACACAACAGTTTATCCAAAGCCCAACGCTTCTGGAGCTGTAGAGCTCAATAACAAGTCTCCACATGATATGGAAGCTCCTTTCAGTCAAAATGAGCAGACACATTACTGCATGCGAAGAGTCATGTAGTAATTCCAATTCAAAAATACTTGATTGGTCCCAAAGAGAAATTAAATAACTCTGACTCATATGGATATGCATTGGATTTGTCGGGATTGGGAATGCCTAAGATTCCAAGGACTTTCATGTGGTTTTGTAGTACTTACTTTGCTGCAAACTGTTTTAGACGGATAAAAAAAAAAAAAAAACATTTTCTGTACCTGAGATTTTCTAGTGTGCAACCAGGATCCTCCAGGTGAGCAGCGAGAATCTCGACTCCTGTGTTTCCTGGATCATTGTAGCTCAGGTCCAACTCTCTCAAGTGGGAGGGGTTAAAGGTCAGAGCTTCACCAAGAACCAAACAGCCTTCCTCTGTGACCAGGCAGCCAGATAACCTTCATAGTATACCATTTGATAACCATGATTAAATTGGATAAAGTTTTGTTTTTCTCTTTATATTCTACCTGTAATGAGTAACCCTTATATAAACTGTCAGTTCACATAAAACCAGATATTGACTAGCACATAGCAGCAGAAATTCCTTCTAAATACTGAAAAAATGTATGTTGCTCTCTACCCTTTTCCATTGCTTATTTCAATTTTACTACACATAACTTTATTTATGTTCTTTTTATATTTTGTGGGGTTGAGGCTGACACCTGGAGTAAATTTCCAGTCAATAGAAATATTTTTACTGAGAAAACAACAAGCTTGTTTTGTCTTGTGTTTACATTCCAAATATTTGTGTTTTGCTCTCCATGTAGCTTATAGGAAACCTAAAGTGAAATTCTCCCTTCAGACTAGCCAGCAGCAATTAGCAGACACCTGGTGGAAATCTGCATCAGCCTGGAAAATTCATAATTCTTCCCCTCTGAAAAGAACTGACTATTTAATAAGGTGACCCTCAGGTTTACAGAAATAAACCTGAGGGACAATTACTTTTTTAAATGTACAGAACACATTTTTAAAAAGCATAAGTTGATCAAGATGCTGAATAAATCCACATCTGTAAAATGTGAACAGACATAAAATATCTTTTTTAGATGATTTTATATTACTGGATGTTTTGGGGACTACAAGTGCCAATTAGCATTTATAGCTTTAACCTGGTATAGTACATATCTTCTTCAGTGTTGGAATACATGCTGTTCAAATTTAACAATGAATTAATTCATTAATTTTTAAATATGAAAATGTACTAGTCCTTACCTCAAAATTTGGAGTTTGCAGTTAGGAGTCTTCAGTCCATCAGCTACAAGCTTTACTCCTGCATCCTGCAGGTTGTTGTTATTCAGGTCCAACTCTCTCAGGCAGGAGAACGTAGTGCGGAGGACTGTAGACAACGCTCCACAGCTTCTTACTGAGAGGTTGCAGACACTCAATCTGCAGTAACAAAAACAAGGCTGGTAAAAAAAAAATTTTTCCGTGTAAAAAAATAAAGAAATGTATTTTAAAGAAAGTTTGATTATTTACAAAGCTTTGCTTGAGATTTTGATGACTGGCAGCAGCCTTAGGAAAGCCTCTTCTGAGGCAGAGTACTTCTTCAAGTCAAACTCATCCAGATCCTGTCCTGATGATAGAAGGATGTAAGCCAAAGCTGACCACTGAGCTGGAGACAGTTCATCGTTTGAGAGACTTCCTGAACTCAGAGACTGTTGGATCTCCTCCACTAGAGAACAATCATTCAATTCATTCAGACAGTGGAACAGATTGATGCTTTTCTCTGCAGACACATTTTCACTGATCTTCTCCTTAATATACTGAACTGTTTTACATCTGGTTTCTTTGCTGCTTTTTATCTGAGTAAACAGGTCAAACAGGAGACTCTGATTACTTTGCAGTGAAAGACCCAAAAAGAAGCGAAGGAACAAATCCAGGTGTCCATTTGTACTCCCTAAGGCCTTGTCAACTGCATTCTCATGGAGTGATTTGGGTTCCTTTGTTTTTGTTTTAAAGTTGTCTGAGGTTGGTTGATCTATTTGCATCAGGTTCACTCCAGAGTTGATGAAGGTCAGATGGACATGAAGAGCAGCTAGAAACTCCTGAACACTCAGATGGACAAAGCAGAACACCTTCTCCTGGTACAGCCCTCTCTCCTCTCTAAAAATCTGTGTGAACACTCCTGAGCACACAGAGGCTGCTCTGATATCGATGCCACACTCTGTCAGGTCTGATTCATAGAAGATCAGGTTTCCTTTCTGCAGCTGATCAAAAGCCAGTTTTCCCAGAGACTCAATCATCT